>OY755180.1:8868576-9048192 GCA_963576735.1 Bedellia somnulentella
CATGCGCTCGTTCAGCCGGTCGGACCACCTGACGACGCACGTGCGCACGCACACGGGCGAGAAGCCGTTCGCGTGCGAGGTGTGCGGCCGCAAGTTCGCGCGATCCGACGAGAAGAAGCGGCACGCGAAGGTGCACCTCAAGCAGCGCATGAAGCGGGAGCGCGGGCCCCCGCACGACCCGCCGCCGCCGCACGCGCTCTAACCTGCGACCGCCGCTATGAACTCAGTGCTAGTTGAAGTTATTAAATAATTTCATCGTTTAGAATTAGGAAGATTGTCTTTAACGAAGCTTTATTAACTACTACGATTGTAAATTTACTGAAATTTATAACATATATATATCTTTTTATACATATTTGTAACTATTCTAAGTATCACCTGGATACGATTAATTTTATAAGATAGGACAAAGCATTCGACTGGGAACAAAATTTGTACGAAAAGAAGGCCTAATTTAAAGGTTATATAGAGAATCTGAAAATCACTATATCTTTACGCTTTAGTTCGACACGTCCAAGTGACTCTTCTGACGGGTGGCGCGGGCGAGGGGGGTTCTGATATGATGTATATAATGTACCGAATCGCCCGCGCCAGTGATATGTACGTGATCTACTTTCTTATATATAAACTAAACTTGACAACGTGAACCTGTGCCATTATGTAACATACAGCGTGCCATTGCACTTATTGTATAGTGTAAGGGACTCTGACTGCTAAATAAGTGATAAGTAAATTCTGTTTTACAATTAAAATTTCTAGTCGAAGGTATGACATGTTGACGGTTAGACTATTTGCATTAATTTAAGTATTCATAATATATATTTATCTTCTAAGTTATACAAATTATATATTCACATGTTGATAATACTAGTACCAAACTTCATGTTTTCTTCTTGCTCAAATATTATAATTTAACTAAATTTGCTCAATATTACTCTTCAATTTTTACTAAAACTCGCCTTAACAATGACATTCTCTTTTATACAAATGTTAGCAGTTTTCCTCTCTATCTCTCCCCAGTGGCAATCGTTATTTCTGTACAGTTGAGTAATCTAGTGATGATAAAAGCTATTTACATATAGTTTTTCAAATATGATCTCTTAATCAATATTAATTATTTTTTCTAATGTGGATATCAATTATTTATAATACTCATAAGTGTGTTAGATGAAATAATATGTTAAGTTGCAATCACTTGGAATTAAAGTTCATCTCAAAAATAAGCTGCATCATAACCGGCAGTTTGTAACAAAAAATTTAAACAAAGTAAAATAGGTATGAAGTAATGAATTCAGGGTGCCATGTGGTCACATCAAGAGTACAAATTGTGCACAAACAAAAATAAATATTTTCTGAACGAGAGAGTTTAAACATTGCCTTTTCGTATCATAATCATACATTAAATAGAGTAATTGTTGAAAGACTAGATTCAAGTAAACCGCACTGCCGTCATAGTGAGTGATGGCAATGCTTTGTTATAAACTACATGATACAAACACTATGACAGGGTGATCAAATCTGATCAAAACAGTAAATTGTTGGTCCTTCCGCACGTCTGTTATCTGACAATAACGTTTAGATAAAATATATAACTGTCCGTTCATTGCTTAGTTCAGCCATGGCAAGCATTTGTTACAATTCTAACTAACGCACTTTAACTTCATTGAGCTAATTTAACTAAAACAGTATTTATGTAACTCACTCGACCCAAAATTGTGTTTCCGTCGGATTTAGATTTTTGTATAAAACTATTTTAGGTGGAAGTATAACTTTGGGAAAACATGTTTGTTTGGTGCAGCGCATCGAGTGGCGCTGCGTTGCTTATGCACAATTAACTATTGCACTTGATAAATGTTGTGTGGTTTGCGCGAGTTTCTATGTTGATGTTGTTATAAATGGGACTCGATCTCATATAGATAGGCTAGTATGGATAGTTAGCTAGTAATAAACTTATTTCGTAATCACCAATCGAGTGACAATTGTAACGGAGAAGACTAAAAATTCTTAAAGATTATACGTAATGTAGCATTGCGATGTAATATAAATGGATGCGGCCCTGTCGATCGGTTGGTCAGTTGTCCGGTCGGCCGGTTGGCCGGTCTTGATCGCTGGTCGTATCCATGTTTGTTACCGCTAGCGCTAGGGCCTAGATATTGAATAGATTGTTGCTGTTGAAAAACCAGCTGTTTTAGTCTGTTCGTCTCGACTCGACACTCGAACCCCAAACTAATAGTGGCGTTCGGCGTTCCCGATACGAGAAGCTAACGAACTCTTTACGAATTTTTTGTACCTTACAACCTGTTGGTTATAATTATACTTAAGGTATCGTAAGTGTTTTCACCTTGTGAAAAATGTTGTTGATGTTCTATGATCTAGGTGTAAGGAATTAGGTATTGTTAAATCTCACTAATTTTTACTAAATACTATTTAATTATATTTGTAAATACACTCTTGACTAAAATTGAATTTATTGTGTATATAAGAGAAAGATGATTTTTATTTAATTATGAAATCACCTAAGGTGCAAAAAATACAAATTGTTGAAAACTTGAATCTGAAATGGAGTTTTTTTCTTCTCATCACCTCAATCCTTCCGTAGCATCTGAATTGCTATTAAAGCAAGTGATATAGGTATAAGCTTGTGTTCATACACTGTATACGCGATATAATTTTGTTTTGAGGGTATTGAGATTTTTAAAAGTTTGTTGCGGGATACCCATCAACAGCATCATCGGTCAATATACATCCAATGCTGGACATAGGCCTCCCAAAGATTACAACAACGACCGGTCCTGTGCTGCAATCATCCATCCTCTTCCCGCAACCTGGACTAAATCGTGAGTCCACCTTGTGAGAGACCTACCCACACTGCGACATTCGGTACGTGGCTGTAACTCCAAAACCTTCGAGCTCCAATGGTCTTTTGTTCTACTTGCAATGTGCCCTGCCCATTGCCGCATTAATTTGTGGATCTCTAAGGGCTACTTCAGTGTACTCAATTCTTCAGTTCAGACCTCAGATTTCCTCGTTGCGGTTTTAATCGCATAGTGAAACTCCGAACAAAGCCCTTTCCATTGCTTTTTAGCTGACTCTGAGCCTACTATTGAGCAGTAAACAGTTTAGGAGAAATGACATCTCCCTGTCTCACCACATATCCTATCACCAAAAATCCTTTATTTTACAATATCTTTCTAACTCAACTTTCAAATCTTTTTGGGACTTATAGGAGTGAGTATATAATGTATGTCGAGAAAATGAAATATGAGTTTTATAAAACTAGAAAAAGGCCAAAAAATCTATAGGGTTTATAGATAAAAAATTATTATACACAACCGTTTGTGAAATTGGGTTATAGGCTATAGTGTGCTAATGTTATAAGAAAAAAGACATGTTTTTTTTACATACATACATACATATACTCACGGCTATAAATCCCTAGAAGGGGTAGCCAGAGCTAAGGAATTAGAAATTCCTCAGCCACTTTTGGAAAATTGAGTGGGGAAAAGATGGTAAAATAAAGGTTGTTGGTGATAGGTCTCCAACCGCATCGCCCAAAAATCCCTCAATTGCCCCAATGCCGTTAGTCGCCTCTTACGTACACCCACCGGCAGAAAGGGGGTAGTGCTATTCTAAGCCGACACTACACAGCTTGTTTTTTTTATATATCAATTTTGCTTACAGTGACGTATGTCGTAAGGAAACCCATATTGCTGACTTATATTTTGTGAATGCACTGTCCATGCAAAAAAGAAAATACGCTGAACACTAGGTAGCCAAGGTGTAACGCTATGTTCATACGTATTAGTACTTCTGCCACCCCTTTGGGGGTTTACGGCGTTAAGTTTAGGTAAAAAGACAAAGAATACAATTGATAAAACAGTTCACGAGTAAACTTTGTAATATCGCTGTCTCTTTTCTACTTGAAAGCATCGGCTGATGGAGTAGAAGAGATAAGTGCATCGACTGTTCCACGATTTCACTCGAGAAACGTGTCACTTTTTCATTCGTGCGACTAGCACCGTTATAGGACATAATCACATTGAATAAAATATGAGTTTTAGGCTGGTCAGAATACCTACACGACAAACATTAAGTAGTAAGCCTTAAGTAGTTAGCCTATTACCTATTTATGTGTATAGGCGGCCCACGTTTAGCCGCATTGTACTTATACTCGGGTGCGCTTTTTCTTACATAACTTTTTAACTCCCATCATCGGAGGTCCGAAAATATTTCACATACCATTTAAAATCATAATGATTAGTCTTCATAAAAAAATGAAGTTCTGCTTGGGTGGGTCGGGGGGCGAAAGCCCCCTACAGGCGAAGAAAAGCTAGGTCACATTTAGCTAGGTTAGGTTAGGTATAAAACGAGCGAGCGAAGCGCAGCAGAGCAAGCACCTTTAATGCATTATCTGTATTTTAAAACTGTATTGAAATTGTTTCTCAAAGTCACTGTTCACTCACAAATTCACTCAAAACTTCACAATTTAACAACCCACTCGCCATTGTTGTTGTTATGTCATGTAGCGCTACGAGTGTTAAGAATCGGAACTAAAAACTTTCAAAGTGGCGGCTAATCTCTCGCTTTTATATATTATGGCTAGCCGTATTGAATGACATATGGCGCCGAATGCAAACCGGCGGTTTTATATCTAGCCGCGTTCAATCCGGCTAATGCTTGGACCGCCGCATTACAAAACGGCGCTGTTTTAGAAAACGGCTCGCCGTAATGTAAAACGGCGGATTATACAATCCGCCTGCGACATATACACTATTACGTAACCGAGCATAAATGCGGTATAATTATGTTAGGAAAAATATAAACTATACCATTCTAATAATAGACGTTTACTGCAAGAAATAGGCCTTCCCAAAAAATATGGTCATATATCATCGATGGGAGATTGCTCGACGCACCTAGAAGGCGTAAAGTCGATCACAAAACATATATTATTATCACCATCAAATCAGCCAAAACTTCTGCTGAACAGAAGCTTACTCCAAAGGTCACCACAAACATATGCTCTCCTGATTCATTAGCTTTTTCACGAAATCGTCGGTCTTTGTTGAGGGAGGCCTACCTATACTGCATCATCCGATATATGGGCGGTACTCCAGAATCTTCAAGATTCAATGGCTTAACGTAGTTCTCATTATGGTCACTATGACTTTGCTCTGATTGAGATAACAATTGATATAGTGTGATACACAGGCATCATAGAGATAGCTGCTATGTCGCCTTTTCGACTTCTATGGTCACGATGCAAAGGACTTTAGTAGGTTTTGGAAGCAGGTAAACAAGTCGAATACTAAAATAAGCAAGCCAATGAATGTCGATGGTGTCAGTGGTGATGAAAGGGTGGCTGGTGGCGATTTAGAGTTGAGTCAAATGAGGCCGACTTTAGTGAAAGTGTAAATAGCATTAACTCTGGAAACTCTAGTGATAAAATTAATTTTAGTATAGATGAGGTTAAAAAGGCACTAATGAGCATGAAACGGGGTAAATCTCCGGGTCATGACAGCCTCAGTATAGAACACCTTAGATGTGCCGGTCCACATTTACCTGGGGTATTAAAGCTCTTATTTGATTTGTTTATTAGTCACTCGTTTTTGCCGCACGATCTTATGCGAACTATAGTATCTCCAATTGTAAAAAATAAGACAGGTGATATCTCGGATAGTCGTAATTATCGGCCAATCTCTCTAGCGACTGTGGTAGCTAAGGTACTTGACTGTTTGTTGGATAGAAATCTTGATAAGCACTTAAAATTACATGATGCGCAGTTTGGGTTTAAGGCCGGTCTGTCTACCGAAAGTGCTATCCTCTGTCTGAAGCGAACAGTCAAGTACTACACAGACAGAAGTACTCCCGTTTTTGCGTGTTTCTTAGATCTCTCAAAAGCTTTCGATCTTGTTTGTTATGACAAATTATGGGGTAAATTGTTTAAGACTGAAGTCCCATTCGCCATAACAAACCTTTTTAAGTTTTGGTATAAAAATCAATTAAACACAATAAAATGGAACGAGTGTTACTCTTGTGATTATAAATTAACGTGTGGTGTGAGACAAGGTGGTGTAAGCTCTCCAAAGCTTTTTAATTTTTATGTTAACGCACTGATTGAGGAGCTCTGTAGTACAGGAGTCGGCTGCTCCATCGATGGTGTTATGTTCAATAATATTAGTTATGCAGACGATATGGTTCTTTTGAGCCCCTCAATCAATGCTTTAAGAAAGCTCTTACAAATCTGTGAGCAGTATGCTAAAGATCATTATTTAATGTACAATGAGAAGAAAAGTGAAGTTATGGTTTTCAACTCTAGAAATAAAAAGATTAACCAGTTTCCTCCAGTAATGTTGTATGGCAAACCATTAAAAACCGTTACACAATTTAGATATCTGGGTCATTATGTAAATAGTGACCTCAATGATGACCTAGACATAGATAGGGAACGCAGGGCACTGTCTGTCAGATGCAATATGTTGGCTCGCAGGTTTTCTCGATGTTCAACAGAGGTGAAAATAACCCTGTTTAGAGCTTTTTGCCAATCATTTTATACATCTGCCCTGTGGGTCAAATATACGCAAAAAGCATACAGTGCCCTGCGGGTCCAATACAACAACGCGTACAGAGTAATGATGGGGTTGCCTCGGTACTGCAGTGCATCGGGGATGTTTGCGGAGGGTCGCGTGGATGATTTCTACGCGATCATCCGCAAGCGTGTCGCGTCCATCATGCAGAGAACCTGGGACAGCTCCAACACGCTCTTGAGAGTATTGGCCGATCAGTTCGACGATCCCATGTATCGGCACTGGGTATATGTGCAGCGGCACACTAGAGCCACTTCTCTGGCTAGATTTGGCACCTTATGTAAATAGCTTATTGTTAATATTTTAAATTTTACTTTTATTTATTAAATCTAAGTCTAACCAAACTAACATAATTTAAGTATCTCGATGTTACTAACTTACTAACTTTACTATGGATTTACTTTATGATCCGAAATAAAGTTTTTATTATTATTATTTTGGGTATGACATTTAGTTCCTCGCCTCTCCCATGGCCGAAAAAGATAATATAAATTTTAAATGGGAGAGGCGGTACTCCCCGACAAGAGCACAGTCGGTCGGGGTCAGGGAGTCAGGTTCAAGAACCGACGGACGATCCGAGCCGTATCGAGCAGCACCGCTTTCTGCATCTGTGCTGGAACCGACACGCCACAGAAATCCAACCGCCTCAAGTTGGTCGCGAGGCTGGTTGGAATTAACCCGTTCGCGGACAAAACAATTGGGATTATTTCTGTCGAAGTCACACCCCACATGTCGGTGATCTCGTGAGCCAGATCGAGATATTTCCGACGCTTCTCGGTGTCGGCTTTCACGAGACCCTCGTCATGAGGGATAGTGACATCCACTAGAAACACCCTCGACTGCGACCGATCCCATACCACGATATCAGGCTTATTCGCTAGAATAGTCCTGTCTGTGATAACGGATCGGTCCCAATAGATTTTGGCACGGTCGTTTTCTAGGATTGGCTCCGGCAGATACTTGTAATACGGCAGCCTCTGTTGCAAGAGTCCGTATTTCAGAGCGAGCTCCTGATGCAGGATTTTGGCTGCTTGGTTGTGTCTGTGCAAGTACTCAGTGTTAGCAAGAGCCGAACAACCGGAAATAACATGCCTAAGTGACTCTCCGGGACGGCCACATGCTCGACAAATGTCTGTGGTACCGTCCTTTAGGATGTATTTCCGATAGTTCCGCGTCTTGATAACCTGGTCTTGTATTGCACAGACAAAACCTTCGGTTTCCCCAAACAGGTCCCCGAAACGCAGCCAATGCAGGGAGGCTTTACGGTCCACGAAACGTTCGTGAAGTACCTTGTAAAACCTCCCGTGCAGCTCCTTCTCTTTCCATACGGACTCCCGATCAGAGGTGCTAAGTACCTCCGGGGTTCGCCAATCCTGTGAGGCCAACGATAAGGGAGTCAGTCCTTTATCACTAGCGACCACCTCTCCCCGAATACTATCATCCGTCATCGTCAAAAAATAGTTTCTGACGTTGCATACCTCGCGGTTGTGCATGGTTTTGGCACTCAAGAGGCCTCGACCACCACACTTCCGCGGGATATACAATCTCATAATCGACGACCTCGGATGATGCATTCGATGAGAGGTCATCATCGTGCGGACTCGTCTGTCCAGAACGTCGAGTTCGGTCTGAGTCCATCTGAGCACGCCAAATGTGTACATCAGTACAGGCATGACCCAGGAGTTAATGGCTCGGATCTTATTAACGCCTGACAAGTAGCTATTAAGCACACTTTTCAGGCGTTCATAAAACTCCTCGCAAACACCCTGTTTCACGTCTGCCACCTTCACACCGATGGTTTGTGACATGCCCAGATACCGGTATGTTTCAGCCTCGGAGAGTGCCCTCAAATGATTGGTGCCGACATCGACACCATCAGAGTGCACGACATGCCCCTTCTCAACATGGATGACCGCACACTTATCGACCCCGAGCTCCATCTTGACGGAACCACTGAAATCGTTAGTGATCGTCAGTAGCTCCGCCAATCTGTCAGCCGTGGGGGCGTAAAGCTTCAGGTCATCCATGTAAAGGAGATGAGGCAAGCGTGGTCCGCCTCTCCGAAACTGAAAGCCCGTCCCCGAATTCTCCAAGAGTGTACTTAGAGGATTCAGGGCCAAGCAAAACCAAACTGGACTCAGGCAATCGCCCTGGAAAATCCCTCGCCTTATATCAATTTGGTCATCCGCATCCGTCATCCGCTGACCGTCTAAACTCAGGATCGTTCTCCAGCACCCCATACATTGCCCGAGGAAGTGTCGAACTGCACTATCAATTTTGTACAGCTCGAGGACCCTCATGAGCCATGTATGAGGTACCGAATCGAACGCCTTCCTGTAGTCTATCCAGCCAGCGGAGAAGTTCCGACGGTTGCGTTTGACCAGTTGGCCTACGACCGCGTCGATGAGGAGCAGCTCCTTGCTACCGCGACTACCGCCCCTACATCCGTTCTGAGCTCCAGATATCACATTGTTATCAACAATGTGTTGAGTAATCTTGGAGCTCAGAACGGATGTCATGGTCTTGTAAATTGTACAAAGACAAGTAATGGGGCGGTATTGTGATGGATCCGCGGTAGCATCGCTCTTTGGAGCTAAATGAGTGACCCCAGTAGTTAAGAAGTTCGGGAGCGTCCCACTCTCGAGGGCGCTTTGGAACTGACGGGCGAGAGTAGCGTGAACCCCTTCAACCAGTAATGGTGCAATCCGTCCGGCCCCGGACTTTTCCAGTTCGGAGCCTTACGGATCGCAGCCACCACATCCTCCTCGGATATGTTGAGGGGGTTCATGGGCGCTATGGGCTCGCACGCTCCCTCGACCGCCTCGAACCATCGGCCCTCTTCGTGATCAACAGGCAGCGACCAAAGCCCACGCCAAAAGGCAACTACATCTGCTTTTTCCGGTCGCTGACCTGTCGTAACCACGTCGGGACGCTCCAAAGTTCTGTAGAACTTCTTCTGGTCACTCATGAAGAGACGATTCTGTTGGTACCTCTTTACCCTTTCAGAATATCGCCTAATTCGCTTACCCCAAGCAGCGATCTTCTGCTTCAGATCATCGATGCGCTCCACCAGTCTACAGGCAAACTCCGGTGAGTTGTCAAAGACATTCTCACCAGGGAATGCCTCCCTGACGAAGCGCACCACCCTCGGCCTATTGTTGCCTGATCTGAAGCTGGTCAGTTTGCCGATGAGGACCCTGGCCCTTGTGATACGGCTTTCAATCCGCCTCATCCAGGCTGGTCTAGTTCTAGTCCTGGGACTAGTACTGCCAGCCTGGCGGGAGCCACCAGCTCTTGTTGGCGGCATCCTGACGCCGACAATTTGACAAACTGTCATCGCGGCGCCAAAGAGAATTGAACCCGTATCCCAAAGGTCCATGCTGCTCTCTAAAAATGAGGGCAGCATGTTATTGACGGCCTCAACGACATCCCGAACCTTGATGCTGAGAGGAACTCGGGACAGCCTTGGCCTCCTTTCGAGAGGCACTTGGCGATATTCCAGGATCGTCTCTTCGAGTGCGCTCCTCACCAAATCCAAATCCAGGGAGACTGTTCCCCAATCGCTTTCCGCACCACCCACATCCGGCAGGTTAGCAATTGGCTCCCTCCGTACTTCCCGTTCAGGGACTGGAGGGAGAACCTGCAAAGGTGGCTCTTCGTCTAGCGGGGGAACAGTCTCGCGTCGCAATTGTTCGAGTTCGGTAGTGCTAAAAAGTTCTGAGCGCTGTATGTACCGAACTCGATCCGCCAGGTTTTGTTCTGTGACGGTCAAATTGGGCTCCAGCCGCAGAAATTCGCGGTACATTGCTGCCCGATAACCCGTCCGTCCAGTTCTTGAACCCGAGGCCCTAATATAGGCCCGCATGGCATTCCTGTTCATTTCGACCGTCCATGCCATGCGGCGCCTTGTTCCACCAGCGGCGGGCACCGACTGCTGGGACTGAGTTGCCCCAGTCCCAACCGATGCCAAGCCATCTGGTGGCTGAGGTTGTCGCGCAGACCGGCCAGGTGGTCGAGCCGGTCCGCGGCGGCTGGGGGACCGCATGCTGCCACGTCCAGCCCCAGCTCCAGACGTGCCCCTTCGATCACCCAAGGGAAGCGGCCCTATACGCTCATCGTTTCTATTTCGTTCCATTTTACGATGAGCGAAGATTCACCCGGGGTTTCACTCACTTGCCCCGGGGAGACCGTTGTCACCCTATTCAGCGCTGGGACCAGTTTGTAGACACGGTCAACACCTACAAACTCAAGCGCAGACTATTTGCAAAGCCGGAATGGCAGACATATCATCCTGCCATTCCAACAATGGGCGGTGGGGTCGTCACATCCCTACGCCCTATTATTATTATTATTATGGAATTCATTATTGGTCATGGCAATTTGTAACTAAACTTCTGATTTTATTTTCTGTTACATTTATAATTCAATTTATGTGTCGTGTTGTGCTCCAATAAAGAAATTATTAGAAACTTTTATATCAGTAAAGACGGAACACAAAGTTCAATGAGGATAAATAAATTCAAGCAAAATTTGTCGGAAATAAACTTTATTCATGTATAACAAAGCTATCCTTAAAAAAATAAAACAAAACTGCAAATCACTACATTATAGAGAGGGTAACAACAATGCTTTCTTCCGGAAGTATGAAAATCTGCGTAAATTATTTTAAAATGTCATATTAGTCTAAGCACCGATAATAACTCTATTTATAATTCAGTCTTCTTTTAAAATTTCAAGAGCACACACAATCATAGATAAGTACGTTTCAACTGAACAAAAAGTTAAATCCAAGGGCCAATATTTTATTGTATGAACATACAAACACTTTAAACATAAGATCATGACTTCATTCCCAAAGGGTTAGACAGAACTCCCAAAACGAAAAGATGCATTCACCATATTAGGTTAGTTAGGTTAGGTTAGAGTATAGGTTACTATACTAATTCCAAAACACCAGAGCGCCCAAAATCACGGTTTTTTATCATTGACTATAATTAGAGTCTTATTTGACACCCACAGGACATTGTGTAAAAAACAGTGGCAAATTCGTTTTAACTTTAATTTATTACCCATTTGTCGCAGGTTTTATTAAAGACAACCAAGGGTTTAGGGTTAGTTAAGTGATTTTAGGCAATGCGGCTGGAAACCCATCAGTAACCATGTTTACTTTTCCTTACTTAACGTCCAAATGTTGCTGTAGAATTGTTTATTGCGTAGCTCTGGCTCTCCTCTTTTTTGGAATTCATTGCCTTTAGTTGTTAGCCAGTAGTTGGGCAGTTATACGTAGTTTTAGAAATGTAAGCGTGCAAAGAAAGAGATGGTCAGTAGTTTTAAAATAAATAGACGTAGCATATGAACTAAGTAAGCTCTAATAAAACTATAATGACTTGTGGTATGAAATGCTACTGCGATCATATGTATAATAAAGTTTAAAATACACATACAATAAAATAGGGACAAGAAACAAACATCGTAAGAGGTTTTCAATAGCCATCAGTGTCATAGGTCATTAGTACTGTTACGTACCGGGTTCTTAATTTGATAAATACCAGTCACACTTTCGTGCAATAAGGTGTAATTATATTTATTGACCAATAACGCACTTTACACAACACAACAAACACTATCGATAATTAACTATCGATACTCGCACTAATTTACTCCGTTATAGTAACACTGTCCACACCGTTAAGCTTATTTCCGTAATCCGTATATCACTGCACTGTCGTATTTAATTTCTTCGCTCTAGTATTTCGCTTGTTCTCGCTTTAGTTCTTCGCACTCCAATAACTCCGTAGCACGCGTCGCTCTTTATATATGCCAAATCTCAAATACGCGAATATTACAGAAAGTTCTAGTACCACATTCTCGAAAAGTCGATATTCGAGAAACATCTAGTAATTCCTTTACTTATTAGAATACTAGTAACGCCATCTGTTATCTAGTAGTGGCAAATCCTATCTCCTACTTGCGAACAGATGTCGTAACATTACCCCCTCCTTACATTAATACTCGTCCCGAGTATTATTGCTTCCATGGTACTTCGCAAGTCGATCGATGTGAACTATTTTCCAAGCCCCTCTAGGTTGGCGTTGAATTCTGTACGTTACATCGTTTATTCTAGTGACCACCTTGTACGGTCCTTCCCACCTATTTTGTAACTTAGGGGACTTCCCTTTCTGGCGAGTTGGATTGTGTAACCAGACGAGCATACCCTCTTCGAAACGCGGCGTGTTAGCTTTACGGTCATATCTGGTTTTCATCTTTTCACTAGCATGTAAACCATTTTCACGCACTAGGGAATGTACATCTTGCATTCTTTCCCTCAAATCGCTTACATATTCAGTTACACTCTGCGGCTCATCTGGTGACCCTCCTGTCAACAAATCTACAGGCAATCGTAGCTCTCTTCCGAAATTGACGAAAGCAGGTGTTTCCTTCGTGCTTTCGTGAACAGCTGACCGGTAAGACAGTAAAAATAATGGAATGTGTTTGTCCCAGTCCTTCTGATGTTTTTCAACCATCTTCGCCAACTGTCTCTCCAGTGTTTGGTTGAACCTCTCCACCATTCCATCTGACTGAGGATGATATGGCGTCGTCCTGATTTTATGCATTCCAAGTAGTTTGCACACCTCTTGAAATACTTGTGACTCAAAATTTCTTCCCTGGTCAGAGTGTATCTCCAGGGGCACGCCAAATCGACAGATCACTTCCTCAACCAGTTTTGTAGCCACAGTTATTGCTTCTTGATTGGGTATGGCAAACACTTCAGGCCACTTAGTGAAGTAATCCATCACCACCATGAAATATTTATTTCCGGACTCTGATTGTGGAAACGGTCCAGCCACATCAACAGCAATCCTCTCCCAGGGAGCTCCCACATTGTACAACCGTAATCCCCCTCTACTCCGGGTCTGCGGACCTTTCACCGCGGCACACGTTGTACATTTCCGGCACCAGTCCTGTACGTCGTCCCTACAATGAAGCCAGTAAAACTTCGCACGAACCTTCTGCAACGTACGATTTACCCCAAGATGCCCGCCCGAAACACCGTCATGTGTTTCCCGCAGTACATCTTTAACCTTGGCTCTGGGTACGACCAATTGTAGGTGCTCTTCCTTCCTCAGCGGGCAACTTAATCTCAAATGGCCCCTTTTCCCGCAGCCATAACAAATCGGTCCAGTACTCCTTCCGACGGGTGCTTTAATGACCTTGACGTCCTCATTTGCTTCCGCAATCTCACGAAGTCGATGAGTTTGGCGCGTATCCTGGCGGCAAGCTTCAACTTCTAGAGCGTTCGCCAAGGCATCCTTGAGAGACGTGTGGTGTTGAAGTCTCACCGCTGTTCTCACTTCGATATCTCTGATGCCGTCGACGAATGCTTGCACCAGGTTCATTTCCACCGTCTTCGGATCTACACTGGGATAGGCCTTGCGGACGAGCTTCTCGATTTCAAGGGCCCACTGCTGAAGTCCCTCTCCGGAACGCTGGACCCTATCACGCAGCTGAGCGCGGAACACGTGCTCCAGGTGTCGCTCTCCATAGCGAGACTCCAACGCATCCAGCAGGTCCTTGAAACCACCACTCGGAGTCGGCAGCGCCTCTATTACTGACAGTGCTTGACCTCGGAGCGCCACCGTCAGTGCAGTCAAACACTGTTCATCAGTCCAACCATTGGCAGCCGCAACAGTCTGGAACTGATGTCTATACGCCGACCAGGATGTTGTTCCGTCGTAGGGAGGAACCTTCACACGAGGACCATGGACAGCTACTACATTCTCACCGGAGACAACCTTGACCGGTCGTGATTCAAGCTGCAGAACCCTTTTCTCCATTCCGCGGAAGTCGGTCTTCATGTCATCGATATCTTTCTCAATAGTGGTTACCTGCTCCTTCATCTGCTCTACGTCTTTTTCCACAGTAACCACCCGACCACTGACTTCATTGACCGCAGTGAGAACTTGTGAGAACTTAGTTTGCTGTTCCTCGCGCAACTCACGAACTTCTTGTTTAACACCCTGTACCTCCGAATGTATGTTTTTCAACATTTCAACTATCATCGCCAAGTCAGTATTAGTTGCGGCCGCCGGCGCCGTTGATGTAGACGGCGCGTTAGTCACCGCGGACGTCTCCTCTGGAATGTCACTCCGAGGGTTCGTGACCGATGACCTCATTTCCGACAGCTGTTCACCCTCTGCGGCTTTCTGAGCGCGTGTCTTCATACCCTCTCTTCCGTCTTCCTTCGGCATAACTGGCATCTTCAAATCCACTTCTGTCACCAATTGTTACGTACCGGGTTCTTAATTTGATAAATACCAGTCACACTTTCGTGCAATAAGGTGTAATTATATTTATTGACCAATAACGCACTTTACACAACACAACAAACACTATCGATAATTAACTATCGATACTCGCACTAATTTACTCCGTTATAGTAACACTGTCCACACCGTTAAGCTTATTTCCGTAATCCGTATATCACTGCACTGTCGTATTTAATTTCTTCGCTCTAGTATTTCGCTTGTTCTCGCTTTAGTTCTTCGCACTCCAATAACTCCGTAGCACGCGTCGCTCTTTATATATGCCAAATCTCAAATACGCGAATATTACAGAAAGTTCTAGTACCACATTCTCGAAAAGTCGATATTCGAGAAACATCTAGTAATTCCTTTACTTATTAGAATACTAGTAACGCCATCTGTTATCTAGTAGTGGCAAATCCTATCTCCTACTTGCGAACAGATGTCGTAACAGTACTGTTAATAAAAAACCTTTTTTTTTCTAAGCAATATCGAAGCCGAGATAAAGAGGTTTTAAACTCAAAATATCTCCTGCGGAGAGTAAGGAATTCTGTCAACTATACCAACGTTTTAAATACATGAGGTATATGATCAGCGTAGAAAATATGAATCCAGTTATATCGGATCGATAAATTTTAAGAATTATACACATAGTAAATTATTTTACTAGTAGTCTATAATTCCTTGCACACTTTAATTTAACATCAATGATGACTTTGAGCAAACCCCTTCAGAAAATGGTGAAATCAATACTTACAGCGAGATCAAAACCCACACCTCAGGTTTAATTCTAAAAATTAATTTATAATTTAAAAAAATCGGTAACTCAGATTTTGCTCCCGTGTTGTAACAAACAAAATAAAAAAATGATTTTCTCCGGAACAATTGCCAATTCAAAATTTAAGACACAAAATCAAAAAAATATTTGGCACTATGATACTGCCTCAAAGTTTGGTATTATAAATACAGAATATAAAAACAGAAATTGCATAAAATTAGATTCAATCTGAGCTTAATATAATTTTATATTTCATAGGTTCAATTCAGCCCAGACAGTATAAAAAAAACATTTAACAATCTTACACAGCACAAACAATAAGCTTAAATAATAACTTGTCTTTTTATAAATAAATATGAGTCGTTGCTATTACTTGTTAAGTAGGCTCATGGTCGTCGGCCATAGCTAAATTCGGCTCTGATTCGGATCTCCGTTTAATTCGGCCTTGGGATTCATCTAACTGAGGCCTTTCTTCGGCTTCAGTCTCGATTTGTTTTGTCACAGCTTTTATGTCTGGAGCGCTCCTACTTAAATCCTGTAACATAATAACTATTGAAACATACAACGAATTAAAAAGGTATATTTTTTGCAGAGGTCAGAAAGTGTGAGAACTATAAATATTATATTTATTCCGTCAGATGCAATGCCAAAGAGCATTTAACTATTTCTTTTATAAATTCATTGCAGTTGCCTTACGCAGTCTTTAATATATGTTTTTGCCTGTTTGTTACAATTAGAGTCAGGATGTTTCGAGGATCACCATCACTGTATGAAGAGGTTCCGGTGCGGACCGGCAACTTCCGCCCATCAGGTCCAATGTCTCTTGATAGCGGGACGTTCCCTAACTTTATGACTACTGGGGTCACTAATTTAGCTTCAAAGAGCGATGCTACCACGGATCGATTAGAATACCACCCAATCATGTTCTTCAACTTTAACTTCCGTTCTTAGTTCTTCATGATTCAACTCTGCAGCTCAGAATGGATGTAAGGGCTGTAGTAGCGGTAGCAAAAAGCTGCACCTCATAGACAGGGTTGTAGGCCAACTAAAAGGCAACCGGCAGAACCAATGAAACAGAAGAAGAGTATTTTCCAGTGCGATTGCCTGCATCGACTTTGTTTTTGCTTGGCCTGGAATCCTCTTAGTACAGTCTTGTAGGTTTCAGAATATTGGCGTGCTCAGATGGACTCACATGCTGTGGAAATAAGAATCCACACGATGATGACTACAGTGCTACCTAAGAAGCTATTTTTTGTCAACTTAGTCGCTAGATATAAAGGGGGTGATATCGTTGGCCTCACAGTATTGGCAGAAATCGGAAATACTTAGTACCGATGGTTTTAAAAAGTACTTGATTAGTCTTTCGTGGACCGTAAAGCATCCCAGAGAAATGTTTGTCGGGTCATCGGGACGCGTAACTACCGAAAATATATGACAAAGGGCGGTACCATAGTCATTTTTTGTTAGTATGGGCCGTCCTGATGTGTCTCTTTGCTCTATTATTTTTTATTTTCCGGCTTTGCTAGCACTGAGTACTAGGACAGATACAACAAATTAGCCAAATTCTTATATCAAGAGCTCGCTCTGAGGTATGCACTCTGCAACAGAGGATGTCTGTTCGGATGGATGAGATGTGTGTTGTATTACATGTATCTGCCTCTTCTTCTTTTACCGCCCTACCATTTTACAATATTGTATGTATAAAATCATTTTAACTAATTTGAGTCACTTTAAGAGCAAGTGATTGGTAAATATTTTTGAGATTGATATTCGCAATCTCATACCAATTTTAATTCACTAGACTACTAGTTGGCCAATGCTTCCATTGCTGTCATTTAAAAATCAGCTATATTTATAGTATAGATAACTAGAATTATATTCATAAATAAAAGATGTTATTAAAGGAAAGAAAAATTTCGACACTGGCGGGGTTCGAACCCGCGACCTTCGGGTATACGCCCCCGTCGCTCTGCCAACTGAGCTACAGTGTCAGTTGGCATCCAGCGCGAAATTTCTCTATCCTTTGTTTCTTTTTTTCACGTTCAAGTAGTGTTTTGCGTTTCCTACCTCCGAATTTTAACTAATTCGGACGGCCACTTGTCTACCTTTTCAGATAGAATGTGTGGGCTACACCTACATCATTATTATAAATATATTATATATATAATGCTTAAACATACAAACATAAATATTTATAATATACATTTAATTTAATTAATATATCATATTAATTTGGTTGTATTTATATTTACTTTTATTATATACATTGCGATCGATACTAGTCGGTCGATAATCGATTTGCATATCGATAAGCGGTTCGATGGGATGTGACCCCGTCACTAGTTTTAACAACTTTTATTCTCGCGGGTAGTTTTGAGCTACCGCGATGATGGTTCGAAAAACGTTGCCTAACCAGTCGTGAATCACTTATCGCGATACGTACAGCATTCGTATTATTCTCGTGTTATTTCTAATTAAGCTTAATCCGTGTTGAATATTGTTAATGTCGTTAACTGTTACCTCTTTATTCGCTATTGTATGTGACTGTCTTCCTAATTTGTGTCTGTGTCTGAGCTGTGTAATCTTTCTTCATTGTGCCTTCTAAAATTCATAGTGTGTGTCGGTGAAAAATAAACCTGTCAAACTGTAAGTGACTTTATTATTTTATATTCGCCGACCGGTGAGATAACTCATTACATCTTCACCCCCCTCACGCTATATTGGTGACACCGACGTGATGGACAGAGAAGAAGAATTCAGAGATGCACATGGCGTGGTGACGTCATTACCGACCAGCCGCGCAGGCACTAGTGATGGGAACGAGTCGTTGAAACATATCGATGTTTTTAAAGTTAGTGCACGACTTCCACCTTTTTGGCCCGAAGAGCCTGAAATATGGTTTTCCCAGGTCGAGGGACAATTCGCAATTTCAGGAATTTCTAGCGATGTAACCAAATTTCACTATGTCATTAGCCAGCTGGATAACCAATTTTCCAGGGAAGTCAAGGATATTATTATTAATCCACCAGCATCCGATAAATATCAGAAGCTTAAATCAGAATTGATTAAAAGATTGACCGCATCCAGAGAGGTGAAAATCAAGCAGTTATTGATGCACGAAGAGCTCGGCGATCGTAAGCCATCACAGTTCTTACGACATCTTAAAAGCCTGGCTGGCATCAATGTTCCAGACGATTTTGTGAAGACGATTTGGATAAGTCGACTTTCACACGGGATTCAAACGGTGTTAGCAGGTCAACCGTCCACATCTTCCATCGATGATCTGGCAGACTTAGCCGATCGTGTACAGGACATTGCTACTCCTTCACCAGTTGTCGCATCTACGAGTGCTAGTCAAGGAAGTCAAGTTTCGGCGATAGAAATGCTAACCAAAGAAGTGGCTGAGCTGCGGAGACAATTCGAGAAGCTCGCTTCAGAGAGGAACAGCAGACCACACAACAGATCGAATAGGTCAGCGCGTCCTCGTTCTTCATCTAGATCGAAACGCTCACATTCGAACTACAGAAAATACCCCATTTGCTGGTACCATACCAAGTTTGCAGAAAAGGCCAGCAAATGCATATCTCCGTGTGATTACCAGGCGGGAAACGCCAGGGGCGGTCGATAGTGGCGACTGCAGACTGCCCTTCAACTTCTACTGGTCGCCTATTTGTGACGGATCGAGCCTCGAAGACGCATTTTCTGGTCGATACAGGAAGCGACCTCTGTGTTTTCCCCCGGTCCATGCTTCGTGATCGTCGTGCCAAGACTGATTATAACTTGTGTGCTGCAAATGGATCTAGTATTTCTACATATGGTTATGTACATTTAAATTTAAATTTTGGTTTACGTAGAGAATTTAGTTGGCGTTTTGTTGTTGCGGATGTAAGTAAGCCAATTATAGGTGTTGATTTCTTAAATCATTATTATTTGATTGTTGATTGCCGCAACAAACGTTTAATAGATAGCACAACTTCTCTTTCGTCTATAGCTAAATTAGTTAAGTGTAATAATATAGCATCTGTAAAAATCATGACTGGTGAGACTCGGTTTCATAAAATTCTCGACGAATTCCCCGAGATTACTCGACCAACTGGTATTCATCGCAATATTACACACCAAACAGTGCACCACATACGAACAACTCCAGGCCCACCAGTATCTTGCACTCCTCGTCGTTTGGCGCCTGACAAATTGAAAATTGCTCAACAGGAGTTCCAGGCCATGCTTGCTAATGGTACAGCCCGTCCTTCGGAGAGTCCGTGGGCTTCCCCACTCCATCTAACTCCCAAAAAGGATAATGGTTGGCGACCTTGCGGTGATTACCGCATGCTAAACGCCCGTACAATACCCGATAGTTATCCGATCAAACACATCAATGACTTTTCACATAGCCTTGTTGGTTGCAAAGTTTTTAGTAAAATTGATTTACTGAAAGCCTACAACCAGGTGCCCATTTTTGAGCAAGATATATCGAAAACAGCCATCACGACACCGTTTGGCTTGTTCGAATTCCCCTATATGACCTTCGGACTCCGAAACGCAGCCCAAACTTTTCAACGGTTGATGGATGAAATCACTAGAGGCCTTGATTTTACATATTCGTATTTGGATGACGTCTTGGTGTTCTCACGTGACCATCATAGTCACGAAGAGCACCTACGTCAAATTTTCACAAAGTTGAAAGAGTACGGTATGTCTGTAAATCCAGAAAAGTGTGTTTTTGGCGTATCTGAGATATCGTTTTTAGGTTACTCTATAAATGAAAATGGTTCCAAGCCGCTTGATTCTAAAGTAGAGGTCATAAAAGAGTTTCCTGTGCCTAAAACTGTACGTCAGCTTAGAGCGTTTTTAGGCATGATAAATTTTTACAGGAGATTTATCCCTGGGGCAGCTGAAATTCAAGCACCTTTAAATAATTTGTTAACAGGTTCGATGAAAGGAGCACACCCAGTTTTTATTGAAGGTGAAGCACTTCAAGCTTTTAATGCCTGTAAAGAAAGCCTTGCTAATGCTGCTTTACTAGCTCACCCGGACTGTACGGTTCCACTTGCTTTAGTGACAGACGCTTCTGATAAAGCAATCGGTGCAGTTCTGCAACAACTTAAAAAAAAAACCTGGCAACCATTAGCTTTCTTTTCCCGAAAGTTAAGTCCATCGCAGGTGAAGTATTCGCCATACGATAGGGAACTTCTTGCCATATATGAAGGCATTAAGTATTTCCGACATATGCTTGAAGCCCGCCATTTTATTGTCTATACGGACCATAAACCGATTAGTTTCGCATTCCATGAAAGAAAAAAAAACTGTTCGCCTAGGCAGTATAGACATCTGGACTTTATTTCCCAGTTCACTACTGACATTCGGCACATCTCTGGCAAAGACAATATTGTTGCTGATGCTTTGTCGAGGATAGAAGAACTAAGAGCTCCAGTCAGTCTAGAAACTTTAGCTAGCACTCAAGAATCCGATCCAGAGCTAGACAAATTGTTAATCGAAGGATCATCATCATTGCGTCTTGAGAAAATGACTGTTCCTGGTAGTCGTGTTCCCCTGTACTGCGACGTCAGTACACCGACTACTAGGCCTTACGTCCCCAAATTTCACCGCAGGCAGGTTTTTGAAAGCTTGCATTCTTTAAGTCATCCCGGACCTAACGCGTCTGCAAAACTTGTTGCAGAACGGTTTGTTTGGCCCGAGATAAGGAAAAACTGTAGAGAGTGGGCACGAGCTTGCATAGCTTGTCAAAAAGCTAAAGTTACTCGCCATGTTTCCTCCCCTCTAGGTTCTTTTCCCTTGCCTCGGACTCGTTTCAAACAAATCCATATCGATTTGATAGGTCCCTTGCCAGTCTCAGAAGGAAATCGATATTGTCTGACAGCCGTAGATCGATTTACTCGATGGCCGGAAGCCATACCGATAGGTGATATAACCGCTGAAACCGTTGCCAAAGCATTAATTTCAGGATGGATTTCTCGTTTCGGTTGTCCAACGGACATCACCACCGACCGGGGACGCCAATTTGAATCCGCTTTGTTTTCCGCTTTGGCAAAAACAGCTGGCTTCCAACATAAGCGCACCACGGCCTACCATCCTGCGTGCAATGGTATGATCGAAAGATTTCATCGTCAACTCAAAGCTGCAATTGTTTGTCATGGAAACAGTAAATGGTCAGAGTCCTTGCCATGGGTTTTATTAGGAATCCGAACTGCTTTTAAGGAGGATATCCAAAGTTCTTCGGCAGAACTAGTTTATGGAGAACCACTGCGCTTACCGGGCGAATTTTTCGAATCCGCTGAAGCTGGTTCTACTGACACTTCCGATTTTTCAGTTCGCCTTAAGGACATAACATCAAAATTACGACCTTTCCCCGCTTCACGTCATTGTAAGCCTAAAGTTTTCATATATAAAGAATTAGCCACCAGTGATCAAGTTTTCCTCCGTGAAGACGCATTACGTGGCGCATTACAACCAACGTACTTAGGCCCATATAAAGTTTTAGCGAGGGACGATAAAACATTTAAAATACTTCGAAACGGAAAGGAAATTACAGTATCGATAGATCGCGTAAAACCAGCCTTCATACTTAACGACCAGACCGAATCACAATCAATTCCAGAAATGTCGAAAAATCACGTCACACGTTCTGGGCGGCAAGTCAGATTCCCAGATTATTATCGCCCATGATGGTCTCTGGAAGGGGGTGATGTGGGCTACACCTACATCATTATTATAAATATATTATATATATAATGCTTAAACATACAAACATAAATATTTATAATATACATTTAATTTAATTAATATATCATATTAATTTGGTTGTATTTATATTTACTTTTATTATATACATTGCGATCGATACTAGTCGGTCGATAATCGATTTGCATATCGATAAGCGGTTCGATGGGATGTGACCCCGTCACTAGTTTTAACAACTTTTATTCTCGCGGGTAGTTTTGAGCTACCGCGATGATGGTTCGAAAAACGTTGCCTAACCAGTCGTGAATCACTTATCGCGATACGTACAGCATTCGTATTATTCTCGTGTTATTTCTAATTAAGCTTAATCCGTGTTGAATATTGTTAATGTCGTTAACTGTTACCTCTTTATTCGCTATTGTATGTGACTGTCTTCCTAATTTGTGTCTGTGTCTGAGCTGTGTAATCTTTCTTCATTGTGCCTTCTAAAATTCATAGTGTGTGTCGGTGAAAAATAAACCTGTCAAACTGTAAGTGACTTTATTATTTTATATTCGCCGACCGGTGAGATAACTCATTACATCTTCACCCCCCTCACGCTATAAATGCAAATGTAAACAAAGGATAGAGAAATTTCGCGCTGGATGCCAACTGACACTGTAGCTCAGTTGGCAGAGCGACGGGGGCGTATACCCGAAGGTCGCGGGTTCGAACCCCGCCAGTGTCGAAATTTTTCTTTCCTTTAATAACATCTTTTATTTATGAGTAACTAGCTTTTTGCCCCGCGACTTCGTCCGCGTGGACTTCATTTTTTGCATCCAGTTTACATAATACCAAAATACCGAAACACTGTCTCAACTTCTGTTTTTTATATTTATAATCCCGCGGGCGTTGTAAATGACATAAAGGACATTGAGGCTTTTTAAGTGATTGTTGGGCGATGCAGTTTGTGACCCATCACAAACAACCTTTATTAACCTATCTTTTATCAATATATTTCCAAAATTGGATGAAGAATTAGTATCTCCGAAGCTATGGCCACCCTTTTATGGAATTTATGGTTGTTAGCATATATTCATGAATGATTGATAGTTGGATTTCATAAATTCCATCGCACCAAGTTTTATTATAAAATGTAAAAAAACTCTATATTAACTTTCATTTGCTATATCAACCCGTTAGGGGATGAGTTCCAAAAAATCCTTTTTAATTGTTCATAAGAATCATGAAACAAATATACCAAGTTTTTATGTTCAGAAATGAGAATATCTCTAGTAAGTACAGATACGGATAGTAGTTTGGCGCTGCGGCGACGGCCCGGTGCTGCCCCCTACACTGACCGTTGGTGATAGTGGGAGAGCTTGCAGCGATTGCTCGGCAATATAGGGATGATTAGTGGTGGATCTCCTTCCAAAATAATCGCTAAATTGAAGGGATAGTGCTTGTTATTATTATATATAGTGTTATTTTAAGCTGACAAAAATTTTTTTTACAAAAAGCTTGAATTACCTGAGATACGAACCCGGGAGGATTGATTCATAATAGTTCTAATTAAATATTCATAGTAGTTAGTTATACCGCTACGCCACGGAGACGTTACCGGGGCGGTGTCAAATTTTTATTACGCTTTATTTCACATTAGTCTTACTATTGATAAACAAATTTGTCATTTAAATTGATGAAACCCCTTCATCTTTCCAAAATGAACATTAACAAAGTGTCTGATGTGAATTCCATCGATGATAAAAATAATCGCTGCAATATTTTGAGCCATATATGAGTTAAGGTTTTTTGATGTTCCTATGAGAACTCTTGCGGATTCCTTAGTTTCAAGGAATCGTCGTCGTTTCATTTAGTTTCTATATTTACATGTTAATATTCGTTTGCAATATAAGTAGATGTAAAAAAAAATGTATACGATAAAAAAATAGTACATCATGGCTCGGGAGTTCCTTATTTTCGGGGATGCATTACCGTACCATTAAGCTTCTAAATTTTGATTTTTATATTAGTTTACAATATTTTACGTTGTTTTAAACGATACACAGCGCCATCTCCAATGCATTTAGTAAGCAAACAATATTTTTGATTTCCCGTGGGAACATATTTTTTCCGGGATAAAAAGTACCCTATTATTTAATTTAGACTTCTAACTACACGTCTGAAAAATTTCAAAGCAATCGGTTCAGTATTTACGGCGTGAAAGCGGAACAAACAAACAAACAAACTCACTTTCCCATTTATAATATTAGTATGGATAATCCCCACATGAGGAATTCATGTCAAAAAAAACATTAAATTATGTGATAGTTAGGCGTTTCCAACATTTGCATTCTATCTGAAAAGGTAGACAAGTGGCCGTCCGAATTAGTTAAAATTCGGAGGTAGGAAACGCAAAACACTACTTGAACGTGTAAAAAAGAAACAAAGGATAGAGAAATTTCGCGCTGGATGCCAA
The DNA here is from genome assembly GCA_963576735.1 of Bedellia somnulentella. Taxonomy (NCBI): domain Eukaryota; kingdom Metazoa; phylum Arthropoda; class Insecta; order Lepidoptera; family Bedelliidae; genus Bedellia; species Bedellia somnulentella. The sequence continues at coordinate 8,893,405 of OY755180.1, forward strand.
CTGACACTGTAGCTCAGTTGGCAGAGCGACGGGGGCGTATACCCGAAGGTCGCGGGTTCGAACCCCGCCAGTGTCGAAATTTTTCTTTCCTTTAATAACATCTTTTATTTATGAGTAATAATCCCCACATGAGGAATTCATGTCAAAAAAAAACATTAAATTAGAATTATATTTCTTAGGATGCTAACACACGCATGCTGTTAAGACCTATCACGCTATACGATATTCTGTGTCAAGGATTTTTAATAGCACAATATATTTTTTATAACTTACTAGTTCAGAATCTCCAAATTCATTCGGCTCCTGTTTGACAGGCGCAGCCATCTTGTCGCTGAGATAACACACGCCGTTCAGATCTATAGCACTATTTGAAAATATTGCGGCTGCTCCGGCGGACGCATCGACTAGTTGATCACTCTGGAAATTTAAGAAGTTAATAATATATTATGCTCACGGCCATAAATCCCAAAAAATAGCTATGTAATAGGTAGCTAGAGCTCCACAGCTAGAAACTTCTCAGCCACATTTGGAAGTTGATAGGGGACAATATGGTAGAATTAAAGTATCGTTGGTGATGGGTCTCCAACCACATCGCCCAAAAGTCACTTAAAAAGCCCCATGCCCTTAGTCGCTTCTTGCGATACCCGTGCGTAGAAAGGGGTAGTGACATTCTAAGCCAGAACTACGATATATAATAATAATTAATTGCCTCCATGTGTTTGGATTACAATCTTGACGAAATTATGACGACAGCCATGGCCGAGTTGATAGGACTAGCTTCTCGGTGTGGAGGTTAAGTCAAAAAGTCAAAAAGTTTATTCTTCAAAATTAAGTTAAATACTAACATTTTATGAAAGTCAAAATTTAAAATTTTTCATTAATCCGTTGCTTCGGAAGGTGTTCGTTAAGAGAAGAAGCAACAAAGAAACTCTTTACATTCACATTTTTTCATTTATTCAAAATATGGTTTGTACAATTTCAGTTTATTAACATGTTTTTACTTTATAAAAGATTTTCTATGCGACCAAACCAAACGCTAGTTTGACATAATTCAAATAAATTGTCCATCACAAAAAACCAATCAGATAACGTGAGAAGAAGGTTGCGGGTTCGATCCTCGCTGAGAGCAAGATTTATGTGATGAGCATAAATGATTGTTTGAGCATACATGATGTTATTTATATGTGCATTATATAGTATTTAATATATCGTTGAGTTAGTATCCCATAATACAAGTCTTACTTAGTTTGGTGCTAACTTGATCTGCGTAATATGTCCGTATATATTTGTTTATTACAATTTTTGGATCACAAAAGGGAAGCCAGAGCTTATAAAGAAATAGCTGATTGTTGGATATATTGTGCCAATTATTATGAGTACAGGCCACATACTTGGCGAGATTTTTAGGCCTCCCACAAGGTGGACCGACGGCTTGGTGAAAATCACAGGAAGCCGATGGATGAGGGCAGTGTAGGACCTGTCGTTCTTGAGATCTTTGGGAGAATTATATGTTCAGCAGTGAAAATCTTTTGGCTGATTATGTGCCAACAACATACTATAAACTGTATGAAAGAATATAAACAGCCTTGATAGTCCAATGGGTAGAACAACCGCCTGTCAATACAGACAGGCGTGTGCTCAAACCCAAGGTCGCGCCTACACTAATTTATCATTTCTAAAGTCATATGTGTGGTGAATTTATTATGGTTGTTAACTTTGAGGGAACACATCGAGAGGAAACCCACACGGCTAAGTTTTACTTAGTCAAACGCCAGTGTAATTGTCCTAAACGGCGACTCGAACTGACACTGAACTATCACGTGAGCACATTGTACAAGCAAAACGTGAGTACTCTGAATACCAGATGACGATATCACGTGATGTTCAGAAGTATTAAATACCTCAGCCAACCTCTTCGCGGATATACTGCGTGAACACTTGAGTATTCAGTCTTGATGAAAGAGTTTAACTACAGATAAGTAAAAACATATCCTGCAACATACCATTATCACGTTTTCAGGAACTTGGACTTTGAACGGAGTAGGTTTCTTAAAACAGTCAACTTCCGTTTTCGCAAAAATTATCTCTTTGTGTATTATTTCTTTTGGTTCTCTGAAACGAACAAAATATAAAATTATGAAGCAAGTGCAATGAAAACAATTTTTTATAAGTATATTCAATAATATATCATCGTCTTTTATCTGACCTCCTGCCTCCTTCGAGCTTAAAATTTAATGGGAAATGTACATTTTGCGCTCAGCTACCTACTTTTTCAGCTTTAACGAAGTGCAACTTAACAATCGACCCGCACCATAAAGTTCGCATATGAAAAACCATGTAGCAACATACATACATACATATTCTCACGCCGTTAGTTCCCATTGGGGTAGGCAGAGACTATCGATCGCCACTTTGCACGATCCTGGCAAACCTCTCTGGCTTCGTTTACATCCATCAATCTTCTCATACATGCTCTTTTATTCTTCATACTGCGGACACCTGCCTTTTTGAGCACATTTTCTATTTGATCCAAATGTGTCCTCCGAGGTCGTCCTCTACTAACATTACCTTCCACATTGGCTCTATATATCTCTTTCACCAATTTACTGTCATCCATCCTCTCTATGTGCCCAAACCATCTCAACATTCCTTTTTCTATCTTTCTTATAATATCATCTTTTACACCACACCTTTCACGAATCACATCATTCCTCACACGATCACATAACCTTACATTACACACTTTTCTGAGGGATCTCATTTCTACTGCATTCACTCTACTTTCATGCTTCTTCTGCCACACCCAACATTCACTGCCATACATAAGCGTAGGAACGAGGACAGCATCATGCACAGCCATTCGGGCCTTTTCAGACACCGACTGACTAGACATTAGACTATCCAGTGCTCCATTTACCGCATTACCCTTTTTCACTCTTCTCTCGATATCTTCATCACACTTTCCATCCCTAGTAAACAAACTTCCCAAATATACAAACTCTTTCACTTGTTCCACTTTCTTACCATTAATCTCAATCACGCATTCGGTCATATTCACCTCTCTCTCAAAAACCATAGTTTTTGTTTTATCCACATTCACCCTCATTCCCTTTTTTTCAAAAGACGCACATGCAATATTCATCATCTCTTGCAGCTCTTCCACCGATAATGCAAGTAGCACTTGATCGTCGGCATATAAGAGGCATTTGATGATGAATCCACCCATTCTCAATCCATAATCACTTTCACGCAACTCTGTTAAACAGTCATCCATGAACAAATTGAAGAGCCACGGGGAAGCTACACAACCCTGTCGGACACCCCGTGAGATCCCGAACCAGTCAGTATTTTCCCCGTTTACTCTCACACATGCACTGGAATCCTCATAGAGTGATACCAGTGCACGTATAAGTCGACTCCCCAAACCGAACTTGGATAACACCTCCCATAAACACTTTCTTACCACCCTATCATACGCCTTCTCTAAATCAATGAAGGAGCAATACACCTTTCGGTTCTTAGCTAAGAACTTTTCGGTGATGCTCCTTAAAGAGAAGATTTGGTCCATACATCCCATTCCCTTTCTAAATCCTGCTTGCACATCCCAAATTTTATCATCCGTTTCATTCATCACTCTTTCAATCAAAACCTTTGCATACAATTTACCGACAATGCTGAGTAGGCTAATTCCACGGTAGTTTCTAGCCTCCTGGTGTGACCCCTTTCCTTTATATAAAGGCACAATCACCGCTTTGCACCAGTCTTGTGGCACTTTGCCACTCGACCAGCATTTTTGGAAAAGGAAGTACAACCAGGAAGCCACCACCCCTTTACCAGCCCTCAGCATTTCAGTGTTTATCCTGTCATACCCTGCCGCTTTCCCTAGTTTGATACTTTTCATTGCTTTCATTATTTCTTCCATACTGATCTCACTGTCACTAAAGTCACCCATAACGTCGTTCCAATCAACATTACTGCTGATTGGCGAAGAAATGGATGAATCCTCTTTTTCAAAGAGTCCCTCAAAATAGTTCTTCCATACTCGTCTTATGCTACTTTCATCCGTCGCCAATTCACCCTGTTCATCTCTCACAACATTCACTCTCGTGTTTTGGGAAACTCCCTTTTCTTTCCGGATATATTTCCAGAACAACTTTTGGTTATTCCGGAAATTATCAGAGAGTTTCCTCTCACACCATTCTATCAGATCACGCTTTTTCTTTTCTATTTTCTTCTTGACCTCATTCTTAACTCTCTTATATTCATCTTCAATGTTCTTCACTACATCATCTGTTACTCTCGCATCTATTCGTTTACTAGCTTTAATCGCTAGTAAATCTAACCAAGCTTTCTTCTTATCTCCAACTGCCTCTTTCACATCTTTATCCCACCAACTTGTTGGTGGTCTATTTGTTCCTTTACTCAATCCACATACTTCCGTCGCACATTCAACCATTGACGATTTGAGCACATCCCATACTTCTTCTATTTCCAATTCATCCTTCATCTCCACACAACTTAGCCTGTCGTCCAATTTCTTCATATATTCATCTCTAATATTTTCATCCTCTTCCAATTTCTCCACTTTTATTCTCGCAAATTCAGTTGTCGACACTTTGGCCCTGTGACGCAATCGTGATATCACGAGAAAGTGGTCTGTGCCAACGTTAATGCCCCTATGGACTCTGGTGTCAACAACCTTTGCTCTTAGCCTTTCATCCACTATCACAAAATCTATCATACTTCTCTCGCTTCCTCTCTGTCTAGTATACATATGGATATCTTTGTGTTCAAACAACGTGTTCGTAACACAAAGATTCCTCTCCAAACATACATCAATCACTTTCTCACCATTCTCGTTCACTCTTTTATCACCAAACTTTCCTAAAACTCTTTCACAACCGTTGCGTGACACACCAACCCAACCATTAAAATCTCCTAACATAACAATTTTCTCATTTTCATCACACCCATTCGCAACATCGTCTAACAGATTCCAAAACTCCTCCCTCTCGGATAGTGATCTGGACATGTCCGGAGCATACACGCAAATTATGCGCATCCGGACAAGCCCTACCTTCACCTTTATCCATAGGAGCCTTGGACTCACACACGCATAATCTTTCATGCACTTAGCCATCCTTTCAGATATCAGAAGTCCCACGCCTTGGCAAGCTCTATCACTCTCGGCAACTCCCGACCAGATAGCTGTAAATGGGCCAAGTTGTGAAACCTCTTTTCCCTTGCGCTTCGTTTCATTCACACACAGAAAATCTAGTTTTCTTTCTTCCATAATCAAACATACTTCATCTAATTTTTCATGCATCCCTCCACACACATTCATCGTACTAAAGCGGGTCTCTTTAGCCCACTTTTCGCCCCGTGAGGAACCACGGCGTGATGAGTGGCGAGCCACATCGCCGCCACCGCGTTTAATTGTAGTTTCTAAACACATTCGGTTCCCACGTAAAGCAAGGGAAATATACTGTCCGCCTAGCCAGAGCCCCGCTTGACTAGGTAAGGTTATTTAGTACCCGGAGTTCACCAGGCTCCGGGACGGCGGCACGCTAACGACCAGGCTCACCCCTGGCCACGCATCCCTCGGCACGGCAGACCTTGGATTGGTGTAGGGGCGAAGATGAAAAAAGCCCTTTTCCCTTAGTCGACTTCTACGACACCCACGGGAAGAGATGGGGTAGTGCTATTCTATGCCGACACTACACAGCATGTAGCAAGTCCTCTAGTATACAAGTAATAGTTCAGGGCTATTAGACATTATGAAAAATATATATTAACCGATTTCACCTGACGTGAGTCATATAAATGGATAAATGCCGGCTTTACACACAAAACTGTTACGTTCCGCCAACGAGATCGAGACCAACTTTCTTCCACGAGGTCATGACGTAAAATCATACATACATATACTCACGGCCTTAACTCCCAAAAAGGGGTCGCCAGAGCTTCATAGCTAGAAACTCCTCAGCCACATTTGAAGTATGGGGACATACAACATAGGGTAGAAGATAGTAGAAATAAGCTATCGTTAATGATGGGTCTCCAACCGCATCACCCGAAAACCACTTAAAAAAAGCCCCATGTCTTTAGTCGCCTCTTACGACACCCGTGGGTAGAACAGAAGTAGTGACATTCTAAGCCGGCACTACAGGGAAAATATAAATATATGACGTAAAATCCTCATCCGTAATCGGTGCAACCATCGTTTATTTCATCCATTGAGCATTTTATAATATTTTTTACTTCCACTTTAGTTTACATTCAGCCTGTGTCTCAGTTCACATGAATAAAAATATTTGTTTTATCTATCCAATTTAATTATAGAATCGGCCAGAGTTCATGCCTTCATGGGTAAGAAATTTGAAATCATATTTAAGTTACTGTAATAAATCATAAAAAAAAATATTTAAAATCAAATACCTTAAGTAAAGATAAACAGTACCAAACTTAAGGCTGTCCTATACACTTTTTGGCCATCGGCACCTTACTGATATCAAACCTCTCATTAATCATACTTAACAAAAATGTACTTACTTCTTTGGCGTACAAAGATAGCCTTCATTTTTCTCTGTTTGATGTTGTGTGATCAAATCACACGCTTTACCTAATATGACTATTGACACTAGCACCCGAACTGCTATAAGGCTTAAATAGGCTATCGTCACTAAGAATATGGCTGCAAACCTAAAAAAACATAATTATATCATGATTACACACATAATGATTAATGATACAAAAAGAAACAAATTGATAGTATTTATTCGTAGAAAGATAGTATAATTAGATTTGGAATAGATGGACATTAGGTTTTCTGCACCTGTGGAGACAGATTGATGAATACTTTTGTGCTTACCACAAGAGTATTTAAATAACGAAATTTTATAATCTTCTGTTTGGTAGAGACCTACCATCTTTCTATGAATTTCGTACAAGTCTCGTCTTTAAATGACACGTTTGGAATAAAGTACGTGTTCAAAAAAAAAGCCTCTATTTTTACTATCTAATGCTCAGTCCACAACCTAAAGTGGTTTATGCTATATCTAGAGGATGTTTAAATAACTTACCCATCAATTTTAACTGCGTGTACTAAAACTCTTGTAATAACTACACCTAAAGGCAAAGGAATGAAACCCATTCTTCGCGCCACTAAATCTGAATGGTCGCTAAAGGCATACTTCTGTCGAGTTTGCGCAACATCGTATGCCAGACTCACTGTGTACTCTCTGTATACCCCGTAAGGGATTTCATTGAACCTGAAATCAAGAAAGGGCATTTTAAAGACTTATTGACGAGAAAATATAAAGAGGAAATATTTATATAAATGACGTGTTTATGACAGCAATAGCAACAGATCAGGGGTACTATTCCCTCAGGTTTGTTGGGAAATACAGTGAATAGCTGTGTAGTGTCGGCTTAGAATAGTAATAATCCATATCGTTATGTGGGTATCGTACGAGGCGACTAAGGTTTTGGAGTCTAAGTAATTGTTGGGCGATGCGGCTTGAGAAACATCAATCCTTTGTTCTACAAAGTTCTTCCTATGCAAGGTCCAAAAGAGGATGAGGAATTTCTGGTTCTAAAACTCTGGCTACCTCTTTTGGGATACGTAGCCGTGCAAACTGTAATGTATGTTAGTAGTTGTCAGAGTTAGATTTATATTTATATGTTAAGGTAGTTTAGGATTTTAGTCTATAATACATGATTGAAGGAAACACACGTCTTTTATTTGTCAGTGGCGAACGAGTATAAATTATAACTTTTAACTAGTGAAGTTGTAAAATACAGTGTCACAATGTCGGTGGGACAAATGCGTGAGTTTGTGATTGGGTCGAGTAGCTGGAGCAGCTACGTGGAACGGCTGGAAATGCATTTTCTCGTCAACAAAGTGGAGGATAGTTTGAAATTACCGACGTTAATATCCGTTATGGGTGAAGACGCGTATGAACTGTTGGTAACATTGGCTAGCCCTATTAAACCAGCTAGCTTATCATACAAGGATGCAGTGAAATTGTTGGCCACCCATCTTCAACCACAACCATCGGAGTTGGCAGAGAGATACAAATTCCGGCAACGACGTCAACTTAGTGACGAATCCATCACCAACTATGTGACATGTTTAAGGAAAATGTCTAAATATTGTGCGTTTACGGAGGCGCTGAATGAAAATATGCGGGACCAGCTTGTTTGCGGGTTAAAAAGTGACGCCATTAGGCAAAAATTGTTTGCGGAGAATGAGCTCACGTATAGCAGAGCGGTTGCATTGGCGCTATCTTTAGAGGCTGCTGAACGGGATGCAAATAGTGTAGTGGTGGATTACTCGAACAATCAGTCAAAATATACGGAACAGTTAAACGTACTAAAATTTTATTAGGTCGCAAGCTGCGTATGCGGTTAGATAACATTAAACCTGAGCGCGAAGCGCGAGTTAGGTCGCGGCAGGCTCGCATGGAGGCGGATGCGGGGGGCGCGCACCGTGCACTGGAGCCGGGGGACGCGGTGTGGTATCGTGACTATAGGGGTTCAGACAAATGGTCGGCAGGTACTATTAGTAAACAGCTAGGTAGTACGGATTATAGCGTGACAACTACTTTGGGAACGGAAATCCATCGGCACATCGATCAATTAAGAGAAAGGGTTCCTAAGTCAAATTCTATTGTAAGTGATAAATTAGTCAATCAGTCATCACATTTATCACAAATTCCTTTAAGTTTTCCTATAACCAGTGGTACGGAGAGGGAAAATAGATTAATGATCTCGGAAGACAGTAGAGTAAGGGATTCGTCTGCAACAAACACAGAACCTAACGAAACCGCTATCGTCGAATTGACTCCAAATCCTATGTGTGTGCCCAGTGTGCCGATCGACTCGGAAACAAATACTAGTCAGGATGTACGTCGTTACCCGTTACGGCAACGTAAAGCACCTGATCGTTATGGTTTTAGCAATACTGCTCAGGTGTAAATATTATTTGTCATATAAGTTGTTTTGTTTTAGTTTTTAATTATTCTTTTCTTTTTATTAGGTTTTTATTTAGGTTAATAAGTTTTATGTGAACATGTTGTATTTTGTAAATAAGGGCGGAGGTGTAATGTATGTTAGTAGTTGTCAGAGTTAGATTTATATTTATATGTTAAGGTAGTTTAGGATTTTAGTCTATAATACATGATTGAAGGAAACACACGTCTTTTATTTGTCAGCCTGCTCTTTTATACACTCTAATAAAACATTAACTAACAAAAATAAATTTACCTAGTTATAAAGGCATGTTTCACCCAGTCAATAATGACCTCGAATCCCAATACAAGAACGCAGTCAGGCGCCAATATCCAAAACCTATCTTCTTTCCAATTGTACTCTTTCATAGTTTGTAGCACGACAATGAAGAGTAACACCGACAAATGTAGTCTTTCACGAACATCACTGCACGATACTTGGAATAGGTTGTTTTTGTCGAATTTTTTGAAGACACTCCCTTTTAGTTCTACAAACTGAAATCAGAATCAGACAAGTCAATAAAAATGCCGCAAAAATATATACCTAATTTAAAACTTTGTTTATTTATGTCATTTTTAATGATAAGCTGCTATGTAGTGTGAACTTGTCATAAGGGGTTAGCAATTAAGATCAAATAATTCTACCAGCCAATGTTTATATATTAGTATAATATCTAATTAAATATTAATATTATTTTAATGATAAAATAATTTTACAAGCATGTCTACTTACGTTGTTTGACATCATAATGATAAGTAAACTTTTATTGTTGGAATTGAAAGCTACATTCAGGGTTGTAGCTTGAAACAATATTAGTAAGCTGTGAAGAACTGAGAATCATATGTTAAGGAAACAACAACTTATAAGTAAAAAGCTTAATTTGGAATAATTAATAATTCTTCATATCCAGATATCCACTCGTGAACATAAGCCTACTCGGTACCTCTACAACTACTGGTCACAATAAAGCCAGTCAAGTCTGAGTCAGACTCGCAGTTATTGTGACAACCAAATCATGCCTATCATATGGGATCCCTCTTTGAATATCTTTTTTTTGTAGTATTTATTTATAAAGACAATATTTTTAAATCAACATTCTGCTACTATTTGCTAAAGTGTTGCTTGCCAAAAGCTCATGTTTGCATCTCATTATTTTTTTCAGATTTGTATTATTTGTTGTTATAGAGCTGATAGATAGAAATTAATCATTTGCAAAAAAATGTAGTGGCTTCCTTCACTAATGGTACAGTCTGGGGACAGACACATATCAAAGCCAAAGAATAAAAAGGACCCATTTTTTGGTATGGAACTTTTAAAGCTCCACTTATGATAGTAGAAACAAGACGAGAAAAAACGGAAAAAACTGACAGTAGATTTAACACCTGATATTTAAAAGGATACAGACATAAATAAGAGCAAAAAGCATATGCGGTATGACACCTAAGTGCTCTCTTCTTCTATCTCTTGGTTCAGTTGCAGTCCAAAACAATGCATCAATGGTATCTTGGCCAAAGGCTGAAAATAATCTATCACCCACTTCAAGCATATTGTAAAATATATACAACTTCATAACACTTTGACTCTTCACCAAATGGTACATCATGTTTGTGTCTATATAGCACATCAGGATGCTACATAGGACTAATATGAATCCTTTCAGAGCATCACATGTCTCTGCTGGTTTGAATACACCCTTACGAGGTGCCGCATTATATCTAAAAAAAGAATAAAATACTTTTGAGCAACATGGATTCTCTGAATGTAATTATTTACTAGTGAATAAATTTCTGCTTTAGCATAAAATTATACTTTGTTGATGGTGTATTCATGTTGAATAAATAAATATTTACGTACAGACATATGCTCACAGCCATAAATCACAAAAGGGGGTAGCCAGAGCTTCAGAGCTAGAAACTCCTTGGCTACATTTAGAGGTTGATAGCAAAGAAGATGGTCAAAATAATGTATCGTTGGTGATAGGTCTCTAAGAGACTTGCCAAAAACCACTAAAAAGCCCCATTCCTTTCGCCTCTTATGATACCTATGGGTAGGAAAAGGGTAGTGACATTCTAACCCAGCACTACACAGCAATATATATTAAGTTTTCTTATTTACAAGCATACAGTTCAAAATACTTACCCAAAACATTTTTGAAAGAATCGCTTGAAGAAAGCCCAAAATGCCACAAAAAATCTCAGTGGCAAGAAAGTGTAGACAAATAAGAGAGAGTCAGCACATTGAAAAAATCCGTAGACCATGAACTTTTCCAACTCTTGAGGTATTTTAATGAAAGAGTAAACTTTCTCTCTTCTTGCTGAAAATCGTTCTTCATCATGCTCTAACAAGTAACCTCTAGTTAACTCAATTTGCAAAAATGCAAAAAGAGATGGAGACTTCTCAGGATCTAAAAATAAATGAATATATAAATAGGTGCACATTTATATAATAATTATAAGAAATGCATTTCTAAGAAAATAAAATAGAAGGAATTGGAGCTGAAGGGTACAACTAAAGTTGTTTAGTATTGGCTTATAATAGCACATGCCCATATATTCTTATAGTTAATAGTCATTTATAGGTTTTTTTTTGACTGAATATTTTAAGCCAGTTATAAACCCACAAGATAAGGTAACCCAACCAAATGAAAAACTATTCAGAAGATCCTATTGAAAGGGTTCTATAAGTGAGGAATCCCCTTACAATCTGAAAGGGGAACCACCACAAAATTACCCTCTCACAAGGGGTAAAGAGGTATTTAAAGGGGAACTCTCTCATTTGTTGGGTAAATGTTGTAAACCCTTTGATCTTATTAAACTTTGCCTTTTGATAGGATTAGCGGTTTAAACGTGAAATCCAAATAAGAGGGTTATCCTTTCAATTGGGTTTCCGTTTTTGAGGGTTTGAAATTAAACCCTTCGTCCAGTTTCTGGTAGAGATAGGAAAGAACTAAAGGAAGAGAGAAATATAATTTGTTAACTACCTTTCTGTTTTTGATCTAACGATTTAGTAGGTGTATCGTCGAATTTACCGTCACAAATCGGTGAAGTTGATTTAAACCGTAGTTTTTTCGTATGCTCTTGCTTATCTTCTGTCTTCAACATGTCGTTAATCAGATATACCACACAGTAATTGAAACATTAAAAAAATATTCTAACCTATTTACCAGACCTAAACTACCCAAATAAATAAATAACAAAGGGAAGTTATAATAACGGGGGAAAACTATATTGAAGTCTTTGATTTATCTTATTACACGAAAGAATTTGAATAGACGCTACACAAATTTGAAAATATATTCCGAACAAATAACAACAAAGTATAATTATGTGAGATGAGAACTGTGAGAGAAAAACAGCAATTATTACCATACATTACTTACTGACAGTCAAGTCAACTTTAGTATTGGTTAATATTATTGACGACAAGTTGTCAGTAATGCCGCTTTGATCCGAGTAGACAGCCAATGCCGAGTTTACATTATCCAAGTGAAAGGCCAAACTCTGAACAAAATTTACACCTATTATTGGGAAGGTCGTTAATCAATTCTATTTACAGTGACATCTAAACGCTCTGAAATAAAATGTCAAAAGCACTTTTTGATAACAGTTTGGTCCTTTACTTGGATAATCTAAAAAACTATAAAAACTAGCATTATGGTTACTGCAAAAAAAAAAAAAATTTACCCGAGTTTACATAATCTAAACAAAAACCCAAGCAGTGGTCAGAATAGACGCCAAGTACCTTCTTTTTTAATCAAATCAATGCATTAACCCCACTTTCTTGTTTCTTCTCTTCCCATCAGCGATCTGCCGTAATGAATACTCATCTCATGTGTCAATGGAACTGAAATCATTAGAAAGAATGAAGAGATAAACAGCAAATAACATGTCAAATACATAGTTTTAATTCTAATAGCTATTAAGAGTTGGCTTAGGTAAGCACTTACCCTTTTCTTTCCACGGATATGATAAGAGGCGAGAGAATTTGAGTTATTTAGTTATAAGTTGTGGTTGGATACGTTTGTTCTAAGTACCATCTCCAAGAATCTTTATTTAACAATTATTTCCCACTGCTCAACTTCCAAAAGTTGCTAAGAAATTCTCTTTCAAATTCTTGGGAATTATAGTCATGAGTACGGGTTTAGCACTATGGGGTGCGTCGGGATATTCTTAATGACTGTGAAATTCGTAATGACGGATGTTCAATATCAATAATTGAAACCGAAAGTTCGTGCCTCATAAAACTGGCACTTTATAAAATTGAATTCTCGTTCATTTGATGAGTTAGCCGCCAGATGGATAAGGAAAAGGTCTTAGTTACACAATTTCATTAAAATCTGCAACTCGCTGTATAGTGTTGGATTGCAAAAACGTTAAACCAATTCTTATTATAAAAAAATGTACAACTATAATAAATGGTTTATTGATTTTTGAAGTTTATTGGGCAATTTAGTTGTTAATCCATCCATTATTTCATAACATAGCACATTCGAAAGATAATTAGGTATCCATTCAAGGTATCCATTCCATATCCGAACAAAAACCAAATTAACTACATATTTTTATATTTAATTTTACATCTGGCAACACCTAATTACACGCCACGGCCACGGTTACTTTCGGAGGTTGGATTTCATCATCTTGATGTAGAAAATAACTTTAATTTGAAGTGTTAGCAATAAAGCATTAAGTTTTTGTTTTAACTTGTATATTGTTTCAAAAGTCACATAAAAATATGGCATCGAGTGAAGGGCGTACTACTGGAGCCCAATCGAATCTGCGTCAGCAGGATTTAACCGGACTGGTGAGTTTAAAGTATAAGATAATATACTTATTGTATTGACTCGTATTATCACAAGATATTAATAAATTTCAACGTCAATAATAACACAATTTAATTTGTCACAACACTGTACAATATTTATTTATATGTACATTTTTAGGTTAGCTTCCCCTTCTTTGGTTACAAGCTGTATCCATTAGTTATACATTACCTGTGATACAAATAAATCAAAATTCTAAAATTAACCGTTTAGATATGAGGTTTCCTTTCATACTTAATAATTTATACATTGTTCTAGGATGTCACAAAATTAACTGCTTTGTCTCCTGAGGTGATATCAAGACAAGCCACTATTAATATTGGTACTATAGGCCATGTAGCTCACGGTAAATCAACTGTAGTAAAAGCTATCTCTGGTGTGCAGACTGTCAGGTTCAAGAATGAACTTGAAAGAAATATTACTATCAAGTTAGGTAAGTACTTACTTCTTCTATTTATTTTTCTTTCCTTTATTTATTAGTAATAATCACCACATGAGGTTTTCATGAATAAAAACATTCAAATTATGAAAATAATTCTGCTTTTTTAAAATAAATGGATTAATAAAAACTGAAGAAATAATGAATATAAATGTCAGAATTGTTGACTTGTGCCTAAAAAAAACTAATATTTTTATTGAGAGTTTAAACAATAATATTATTTACTCAACATCAATCATACCAAAAATAAATTGAATTTACATTCCTTTTTAGGTGTTTTGTAAAGAGAAGAAACACTTTAACCACATTTTCTCATATTTTATTTACTTTAAAGTTCTTCAAAACAATATAGTCAATGCTTTTTGATATATTGCCTAGAATAAAAAACCAAACCCACAATGTGGGTGCTACAATTCTCACCTGTCAACAATCATGTAATTTAGCACCCAGTAATATTAATTGGTGACAATATCTTGAAACATATAGGTTTTATATTTAATTCATTTGATTAATTTAAAGTTTGTAGGAGAATAGACTAAAGAGTAGCCTTGTAATACTATTAAAACTCACTTACTTTATAATTAAAATATTGATTGACTTTCGGATATTTAATTGCGTATTATGGTTTTTTATTAAAGCCCGACGTTTCAAAAACTTTTTAGTTATTATGGGCATAGGAAGACTGAGGTGTTATTTGTCATTTTACAGTACTATAAAATTATTAATACTAACTACCTTCACAAAATTTAAGTTACATTTGTGTTTAATATTTGCTTAGTACAAAAAGAACTAAATTTATCTGGAGTCTCGCAAATGTTCTTACCTTGCTTGGTTGTGCTTATGATCGGGTTCCAAGCAGGTGGTAATTGCCAACCATCATCTCTATTGAAGGTCGGATGTTTCTTTATTTATAATGTGCAATTGTGAAAGTCTCAGAATATACTATTGCTTACTTTAGCCCTTTGACCTGTTGTATGTTGGATTTTTTAATGAAAGTAGATCAAATATTGACAAATAGATTTGAATTGATAGAATGAGTTTGGGAGATGTGGCTGGAGCTACATCATGTAGCATGCTTAATTTTATCATCTTATCCTGCTTGACAAACCATTTTTAAAGATCTTGATTTTAAATTTAAAATTGAATTATTAAAATAAAATTTATTTGTCTAACAAAATGTAATTAATGCTCTGCATATGCATTAGGCACCTGCCATGTTTACTTTTTGTCTTTAGTTTATATTTATAAATACTTGATATTACAGATGTAATGGATTGCTAATTGACAAAATAATATTACTTATCATCTTATCTTCTCATCATCATCATCTTATCTTATCATCATGAATATGTTCTGTAGAACAGGCAAAAAAGGTTTTAAAATCAGTTTTGAGTGTTATTGCATAGCATACCATGTGATTATATTACAATTTGGCTATTTAGGCACATTTTGAACCTTATGTTTATTATAAACAAAATTTAATATGCTCACATGGTATGTTGCAGAGCGGCTGTCGGATGCAATTCTCAAACTGTATCGTGAAAGAGCTATTGAAAATGAGGAAATCAGTTTATTTGAAAAATTACTTAAATCCAAAAAGACATTTCTCTCAGAAAATGAGCCTGTCGAAGAAGAACAAATGTCTCCCCCTGCGAAGAAAAAGAAAATAGAGACAAAAAAAGCAGCAGAAGTTTATGTCATTGAAAAAATTCTTGAATTTACTGTTGATTCTGGAAAAGAATTGTTTTTTGTTAAATGGAAAGGCTATGGTGATAATGACAACACTTGGGAACCAATTGAACATCTTGACAATTGTCCACTTGTTTTGTCAACTTTTCTGTCTGAAATGGAAGAAAAGTATTGTGATAAACTTGAAAAACTTAAGGAGGAGCTATGTTTTGATAATTTACTTAGTGAAGCGAATCTCATCCCCCGTATAAAAGAAATAGAAAATGTTAACCCTACCAAACTAAAACAAAAATATTTGCTCAAAATGTTGTCATTGGTACTATTAGATGATGAAGATGAAGTAAATATTCCAGAACTTGTCCAAGAGGCAAGAGACATTATACAGTTGTATGTTGCTACACGCAAAAGATGTCGCCAATTGATATTACTCAAAAATTGGGAAGAACATATAAATCAAGTGGATCAATCAAAGAAGCTATCTGTAGAAAATAAGGTTGATTTTGCTGGACCACCAGAAGATTTTAAGTATATAAACCAATGCATACCTGGCGCTGGAGTAGAAATCCCAGATGAACCGCCCATTGGCTGTGACTGTGAGCAATGCTTTTGTCGCTCTAAATCATGTTGTGGAATGCAAGGTGGCTTTTTTGCATACACTACCAGAAAGAGATTACGAGTGGCTCCTGGCACTCCAATCTATGAATGCAATAAAGCTTGCAAATGCTCAGATGATTGCAACAATCGTGTTGTACAACAAGGACGAAATTTCAAATTGTGTATATTTCGCACTTCTAATGGCAGGGGTTGGGGTGTCAAAACAGAACAGAAAGTCAGACAAGGTCAATTTTTATGTCAATATGTGGGAGAAGTTATCACATTTGATGAATCAGAAAAAAGAGGTAGAGAGTATGATGCAAATGGATTAACCTATTTGTTTGACCTTGATTTCAATTCAGTAGAAAACCCTTATACTGTGGATGCTGCACACTTGGGAAATGTTTCACACTTCATCAATCACTCCTGTGAACCAAATCTTGGTGTGTGGGCTGCTTGGGCTGACTGCTTAGATCCTAACCTCCCCATGCTAGCATTATTTGCAACATGTGATATTGAGGCGGGTGAAGAAATTTGCTTTGATTATCTGCAAAAAACATCAGATGCTGATGATGTACCCACCTCGACTTACTCCTCTTCAAGTGATGTTAAAGGTGCTGATGAGTTCGAGCCTAATGTACCAAGTGATTTAAAACTGACAACCCAGGATGTTCCCATGTCTCCTTCCAGAAGAAGATATGCCACACAGCAAAGTAGTGCATCTTCACAAAGGAATCGCACAGAATGCAAG
Source organism: Bedellia somnulentella (assembly GCA_963576735.1). NCBI lineage: Eukaryota > Metazoa > Arthropoda > Insecta > Lepidoptera > Bedelliidae > Bedellia > Bedellia somnulentella. The sequence continues at coordinate 8,910,712 of OY755180.1, forward strand.
TGTGGTGCAATCTCATGTCGAAAATACTTATTTTAAAATGTTCAAAGATTTTCTGACAAAACATAAACTGTAAACTATTAATATGGAGCTGGTCCCTCCCCTGCAACTTGTGATTTGTTTATAGATATTGTCTATAATTTAAATAAATTGCAGTTTGACATGGAACAGTTTATTAAATTTGGGTAATATTTCTCTTCAAATTTTCAAGCGTAAAAGATAATTTGAATTACTTTTACACTAACTGCATGACTTGTAAATATGTATTTTGTAATTATAAAAACCATGTGTTTTTAAATTTAATTTAGAATATCTTCTAAGTTCTCAATGTTTGCAGTATTCAAAAGAACTTGGCCTGAGACTTGAACTTGACCTGAATTTGAAAATAAAATAATGTAGGTTTTTAAATATGTAGGTAACTATTTTATAAGAATTAATTTCAATCATTTTCACCTGTCTTGAATATGTATTAAAACAACATAGGTCTTGATTAAAATAATGGAGCCCTTTAGATGACATTTATAATTAATTTGTACATAAAACAATATTTTACAAAGCACTGCAGTGTAGCTAAATGCTTTACCACATTGATATAATAATAAAATGGTTCTGTGATATGATATCACTTCATCCCATTGTATAAGAAGTAAGTAATTAAGTCTGCTTGTTCCATTATCACATACTTTGGTTTCTGGATCTGGAATATGATAATTTTCATTGTTACAGCTAATATGTAAAATAAAGTGTTAGAAGACACATCACCAAAACAAAAGAATGATGCAGTAGTTTAAACCAGAGTGTATGTGTAAAGTATTAGCAAGCAAGCATCTTAAAGAAATAAATGATAAATTTATGATAACATAAAATACAAACTCAGATAAGACTAATTAAGTGCCTTTATATGATATTTAAGCATGAAAATGAAATCATGGATTTTCTATATTGATAGGGATATTAAGTAAATTAGGTGAATTTAATTGTTAATAGTTCAATTAAAGATAAGTATTTTTAGATGATATTTCTAGTTTTTATAGTTATGATTATGATACCTATTTTTAGTTATAATAATAAACATATTAAGAAAACAACATGCTTTTGTATACCACATATTTTTATTTATATATTATGCAGTCCTTTTTAAATGGTTCATTAGGCTTTTCATGACATGTATATATGTGCTGTGTAGTGTCGGCTTAGAATAGCACTACCCCATTTCTTCCGGTGGGTGTACGTAAGAGGCGACTAACGGTATTGAGGCTTTTAAGGGATTTTGGGCGATGCGGTTGGAGACCCATCACCAACAACCTTTATTTTACCATCTTTTCCCCACACAACTTCCAAAAGTGGCTGAGGAATTTCTAATTCCTTAGCTCTGGCTACCCCTTCTAGGGATTTATAGCCGTGAGTATATGTATGTATATATCAAATGAATTGGTTAATTCTAAAATCTTCTACAATTAATATGCCTAAAATCAACTCGCCAAATGGTTGAAATACCTACACTACACATAACTTTTAAAATGTCTTTACTTTATAATACCCAGGTTTGAAAACCAAAAAGATGTATGATTTCTCTTGTGATCTAAATTGTCATCATAAATCAATTATATTTATTAATTATTGAACAGCATTAAAAGAACACTTGAGGATGAATCCTTTCTGTAATATACAGGGTGTCCCAAGAAATAGTGTCAAGCGGAAGTCCAAGGACAGAATACCCCTAGGGGTACCTGAATTACCCCATGTATGTTCTGCGACTTGTTGTAGTTTTCGAGATATGATTTTTTTTCATATTTTTTTGTTAAACCTTGGCTTATTTGACATTATTGGTCACAGAGACATCAATTGTTGAGATACAAGCTTGATTTTTTTGTCTGAAATAGGTGAACAGTAGCACTTGCAAAAACAAAAGCAATTGTGAGCCGATATGCTACTATTAAGCCATTAAAAAAATTTTGAATCCTAAGTTTGTTAAAATGTTTCAATTTAAGATCTCTTTTAAAACGATTTAAAAAAAACTTATCCCAAAAATGTCTTCAAAATTATTTTTAAAAACTTGCGAATTTCGTCAGCTATTTGCCATGTAAATTTGATTGAGCTATCTCCACGACTTCATACTTGAAAAAAGGTTTGAAACACAGTAAGTCGAAAAAACTTAATTAAAAGATTGGGCCGAATAAAACTAAAAAAATGTTATTATTGATTGTTTATTATTAAATCACAAAAAGATTTCGAAATGTCGCCCTTCCTGCTCGATACAAATTCTACATCGCCTTAAAAAAAACTTCTCTAACTCTAATATCCATAATAGTTACATGGAAGGTCGCCTACCAGGTAGAAGACCCGGGCGTCCATCACAAATGCATGACCCAGATGTGGTCGATTCAGTGGGCGAAGAAGTGGCAAGAGACCCATCTGTTAGTGTCAGAACCATAGAACGCCGCACCGGAATTCCAAAATCAGAAGGACATCGGATACTACAAAAAGAGGGATTTCACCCATATCATATTCAAAAAGTTCAGCAGCTTAAGCCCGAAGATTATCCGAGAAGGGTGGCGTTTTGTCAAGAAATGTTGCGGCGTCAAGCTGAAGACGCAAATTTTTTTAATACGATTTGTGGACCGACGAATCTCATTTTAAACGATGTGGAATTTTCAACATTCACAATTATCATTCTTGGAGCATTGAAAATCCATACATGACACGTGCCCCCAATTTTCAAGAACAATTTTGTGTGAACTTGTGGTCAGGCGTCTTAAATGGACAGCTGATTGGCCCCTTTCAACTGCCTGACCGATTAAATGGCGAGTCCTACTTGGAATTTTTACGGCAAGATCTCGACGGTCTTTTAGAAAATGTAGACCTATTAACGCGTAGAAATATGATATTTCAAAACGACGGCGCTCCATGTCACTTCGCGAGGATTGTCAGACAACATTTAACCGAAAGGTTTGGAGACAAGTGGATCGGCCGTGGGGGGCCCATTGCCTGGCCGCCACGGTCTCCCGACTTAAACCCCATCGATTTCTTCGTTTGGGAGTTCGTAAAGAATTAGTTTACGCCAAGAATATCAGAAACATAGCGGACCTACGAAAAAAACTAAGACAAGCAGAAGAAACAATAAAAAACAAAAGGGTAGCGTTCTTACGACTAAAAGAATTCTTTTTAAGGCGATGTAGAATTTGTATCGAGGAGGAAGGGCGAAATTTCGAAAACTTTTTGTGATTTAATAATAAACAATCAATAATATAATTTTTTTTAGTTTTGTTCGGCCCAATCTTTTAATTAAGTTTTTTCGACTTACTGTGTTTCAGACTTTTTTTCAAGTATGAAGTCGTGGAGATAGCTCAATCAAATTTACATGGAAAATAGCTGACGAAATTGGCAAGTTGTTAAAAATAATTTTGGAGACATTTTTGGGATAAGTTTTTTTTTAAATCGTTTCAAAAGAGATCTTTAATTTAAACATTTTAACAAACTTAGGATTCAACATTTTTTTAATGTCTTAATAGTAGCATATTGGCTCACAATTGCTTTTGTTTTTGCAAGTGCTATAGTTCACAGTTCCAAAGAGATCTTTAATTTAAACATTTTAACAAACTTAGGATTCAACATTTTTTTAATGGCTTAATAGTAGCATATTGGCTCACAATTGCTTTTGTTTTTGCAAGTGCTATAGTTCACCTATTTCAGACAAAAAAATCAAGCTTGTATCTCAACAATTGATGTCTCTGTGACCAATAATGTCAAATAAGCCAAGGTTTAACAAAAAAATATGAAAAAAAATCATATCTCGAAAACTACAAAAAGTCGCAGAACATACATGGGGGTAATTCGGGTACCCCTAGGGGTATTCTGTCCTTGGACTTCCGCTTGACACCATTTCTTGCGACACCCTGTATATACCATCTACCTTATTTGAGTAACTACCTCTCCAAGTGGCATATACAGCCACTGAATGATCTATGTAGAACAAAAATAAATAAGATTTCATAGAGAGAATATAGAGACTTTCGTATCCTCGAGGTCCGTTTGAACTGCAAGAGTATTGTATACTGCCGATATGCATCTAAGTGTTGCACTTAAATAGGTGTTAGACGACCCATTCTGTCGAGTCTCTGAATAAAGAAGCATTTTCCTTAATAATTTTCCTCTTTCGTATAAGAAATCCGCAGCTTTGTCAAATTTGCTTATAACACTACACTTTCACTTGCTACCGTACTATTTGTTCCATGAATACTTAAGTCCTTATGGAACGAGCCATTATATCGTCTTTCTCAGTATGGTAGCCCTTTTCCTAATTTGAGTTGAGCTTTCTTAATTAGAGTTCTTATTTTCTGATTAGAATTCCTTGTTCGTATTAGAAATCGACAGTCGCTTTGTCAAATTTGCTTATAACACTACACTATTACTTGCTACCGTACTCTTTGATCCTTGAATACTTAAGTGCGTATAACACGATACATACTGTCGATTCCCTCTGTAACGAAGCTCTTTTCTAATTAGAGTTTTTCTTTCGAAAGTAGAACTTCTCATTTCTGATAAAACTTTCTCTTTCCTAAGTTTTTTTAATACACTACACTCTCCCTTGCTATCGTACTCATTGTACCAAGACTAGGATGTGGTTACTTATAATATACTCAATGTTCAAACCAGCTCCCCATGATAATAATAAGAAAAATATATACTATCGGATATGTGTTTAAATTATGCCAGGAATATAATAGCCGAAACATTCATTGAACTCTCTCGAGTTAAATGTTACTTCGTACGCATTTGTAGGTACGGAAAATTTTATTTTACATCAACACCCCTCTTCATACCTTATTAATCAGACACAACATAGTAACGACTTCAAAAATTTTCGTTCCTAGGTTACGCCAACGCAAAAATCTACAAGTGCGACAATCCAAAATGTCCGCGCCCAACCAGTTATATATCGGGGAGTTCGTCCAAAGACGACAACTTCCCGTGTCTACGGCCGGCGTGTACCGGGCGGTTCCAGTTGGTTCGTCACGTGAGCTTCGTGGACTGTCCTGGTCACGACATCCTTATGGCCACCATGTTGAACGGAGCCGCTGTTATGGATGCTGCGCTTTTGCTGATTGCCGGTACGTATTCATAAGGGATGCAATTGTACAAGGATAAATTAATTAGAACTGTGTTCAGTTAGAATATCGTTTAAGAAACCAGCATAGCTAGTACGAGCAGCCTTTTAACGAGATATCGCGTGGTATAAAACAACTATCCCTTACACATTTACTTAGTTTCGTATACTATCATTTCATTGTAGACGTTATCGTGTCGATAAAATAGTGCCCGTACTAGCCCTCCTGTGAAGGGACGGAACTATCCCATTTCTTCCCGCGGCTGTCGTAAGAGGCAACTTAGGGTAATGGGGATTTTTAAGTGATTTATCCTCACATCAATCTCCCCCACTCACTGCCAAAAAGTAGCTGAAGAATTTATTATTCCAAAGCCTTTGCTACCATTTTGGATTTATAAAAGTTAGTATATGTTTGCATGTATTTCTCTAACAACACATTCATCTAAATCTAAATATTTGTTTCGTGAATACACCACAGAATATTTAGTGCCTAACCTATTTAATGAACACGCTCAAATAGTGAAACAAAAATTAACAAACTCCAAGCTTAAACGTCTTCTTATTCTTAAGAAGTCACTTCCTGGAGTTGTGTCCTTAAGTTACCAAACTTGAGGATATAATTCTAGGAAGATCGATAAAGGTTAAGTAGTTATATCTCAAAAGTTAATCGTTAGTTTTTAAGAGGCAACTGTTATTGTTATAGTTATGTATATAAAACGTTAGTGCGCGCTGCTGCACTGTATGCTGTAATTAGTAATAAGTAGTGGCTGGTCTACAGCTCGGCCGCGGGTCGAGTGGTGGGGGTCGAAGGACATCTCCCCGCGATCGTGCTGTGGATCAGCCATTGCAATTTACTTTGTTTGATTAACACTGCATGTTTCTTATATCCGCCAACAAACTACTATGTAGTTTGGCGGAATTATTGTAAACAAATCTTGTATGTTATTAAAACGAAATAAACCATTTAAAAAAAAAAAAAAAGAAATTGATGATTTAGGTACCTACTTAATACAGTTACGGAGGAATTCGTGTTCGTCTAAGCATGTAGACCCAGAATTGCATTTTCAGTCCATTATTTTTCAACAAGCTACAATTAGTGTGTCCTAAATAACAATCTTATTTTAAACGTCCTACAATTATGTAAGTTAATTTCTAATTTATTTGTAGTAGTTTCGCCCTTAATGTCTGTGCTAAATATCGTAAAAATAGTATCTAGCTTTGCAAGACAAAGCAAAAATATGCAATATTAAAACTAATTAGAATGGACTATACTTTCAGGTAACGAGTCGTGTCCCCAACCACAAACAAGTGAACATTTAGCTGCGATAGAAATCATGAAATTGAAGCATATACTGATTCTGCAAAATAAGATTGACTTAGTAAAAGAAGGCCAGGCGAAAGAACAGAATGAACAGATTGTAAAATTCGTGCAAGGCACTGTCGCAGAAGGTGCCCCAATCATACCTATATCTGCCCAGCTTAAATACAACATTGAGGTAAGTTAATGATACTATTATTTTTTTATCTGATCGATGGGTGTTTTTGACTGAGAAAAAAAACTTCCTCTTTAACAATTTTGCTTTACAAACACCACATAAATAATAAAACGCAATTATAAAACTAACTGTCGCCGTGGTCGCGCAATAAAACGTTTGGCTTACAATCCGGATATCTCGGGATCGAATCCCGGGGACTTACTAGATAAAACTTATTTTAAGCTTGAATCATGTGATCCCAAAAATTAATATATTTCCGTGCTGCTGAGGGCATGATATGCGGTCTGTCCTAGCTACTATTAATGATAGATTATGGCCAAATCACACTATTCAGGGTAGATCATCCCTCGGGGAGGCCTAAATGTGTTATAAATTATAGTATTAGCAAAAATGTTTTTGAAAATATAGTATAAGAAAAATCTGCCAGTACATAATAGCATCTCATTAATCACTTACAGGTACTCTGCGAGTACATAACAAAGAAGATCCCAGTCCCATTGCGAGACTTTACTTCACCGCCGCGAATGATCGTGATTCGGTCCTTCGACGTGAACAAGCCGGGTTGCGAGGTCGATGACCTCCGCGGGGGCGTGGCCGGTGGGTCTATATTGCAAGGAGTGCTTACTGTTGGCATGGAAATTGAGGTGAATATAATAGTTAGACTTAGTATTTAATTCTTTCTTACTAGAATTACAGTTCAAAATTAGACTATAAGTTGGTGATTCGGTACTTCGATGTGAACAAGCCTGGGTGCGAGGTCTATGACTAGCTGTCGGCATGGAGATTGAGGATGATTGATGTCATAACAGTTATGGAGATAAAGTGCTCTGATTTTCTGTGAAATTATAAGCGTTTCGTTTTGTCTTTGGTCTACGAAAAGCTGTATCTTTTGAGCGCCTTTTAGTTGCATGGTCGGCATCGAGTATAGTGATCTTCTTGACCATATGAAGTTGTGATAAAATACTATATGTGAAGAGGAACCCAGGAACTTATATACGATCGAGGACGACGTAGCGCAGGGGTAGGGCTACCATATGTAAATAGAGGGATGCCTGTGTATGGTACCTAAAATGCCTGATTTTTCAGAAAAATGCCTGTCTAAAGCAAAACGTCTGAAAAAAATATGTCATCTGAACTTCTACAATATTCTTTCAGAACTTCGTATTCATCAAATAGATTCACGTCGTCAATACTGATATTCAACTTAGATAGAAATTTTACAGATGTAGCCAAATCAGAACTTGAAAAACTTTTCATTTCTTTCTGTAAAATCATCCACCGGAAACATATAACAGTACCCCCGCCCGCGCGAGATTTGAAAATGCCTGTCTCTGACCAATGCCGGCCGCACGCCTGTCTTAACCTAAAAATGCCTGTCAAATGCGGCAAACGCCTGTCATATGGTAACCCTACGCAGGGGTAAAGTGGTTAAAGTAGTTCTTTTAAATCAACTGTACTATATCTTGAAGGCGTATTAGAACGAGCTGCAGTACGCGGTCCCCGGTGGACTTATTGGAGTGGGGACCAAGGTTGAGCCCACTTTGTGTCGTACATATGTATTAGGTCTATGAATTATTCTTTATTTATTAGGTCTATGAAGATATGAAAAATACACTTGTTACTCATTTAACTTATAAATATGATCTTTAGGTCCGCCCCGGCCTCCTAAGCAAAGACGCGGACGGCAAGCTAACGTGTCGGCCGATATTCTCTCGTATCGAGTCGTTGTGCGTGACCAAGCCTATACTTAGAACCTTGTTTGTTTTTTGGAGAAATAAAACCTTGTTTGGAGAAATAAAAATTACTACATATTCTTATAAATGTTATCTCTAGGTCCGCCCCGGCCTCGTAAGCAAAGACGCGGACGGCAAGCTAACGTGTCGGCCGATATTCTCTCGCATCGTTTCTTTGTTCGCGGAACAGAACGAGCTGCAGTACGCGGTCCCCGGTGGACTTATTGGAGTCGGGACTAAGATTGAGCCTACTTTGTGTCGGGCTGATCGATTGGTGGGACAGGTGAGGATTTTATATTTATTTATTAGAGTAAAAAGTTATAATTATAATTGAGTGTAGGACTGATGGAGATCTATTCTTCAAATCGACCACGATAATATCATCCGTATCTGTTCTAACTCCTTTTTAAAGTTTCTGATTTTGATTTATATAGATACACATTCCAAAACCAACGACAGTTACGGAAACATCGTTGGATTCGTCGAATATCACCTGTATATTCACTTAGCATATATATATATATACCAGTCGCAGTCAGATTGTATAATCCGCCGTATTACATTACGGCTAGCTGTTATCTAAAACAGAGTCGTTTTGTAATGCGGCGGTTCAAGCATTAGCCGGATTGAATGCGGCTATATACAGGTTGTTAGTTTGACGGCGATTGTTACTTCAATATTAATTCGTATATTAAAGTTGAATGCTTAATATCCAACATATGAAATAAAAAAAAGGTTAAAACCGCTTTAGCAGAAAAACTTCCTTTCTCCATCAGATGGAAAACTGTAGTTATCTGCACTAGCCTAGCGCACACACTCCTACCCGTATAATCTCTCGCCCACACACAGAGAACAGCGAGCGCGTCATGTGACCTAGTCTTGCGCACACTTGCTCGTAACCGTACTAGGCTTGGGTAGATCCAGCTCCGCAAGGGGATTCGAATCACCAGGTTCAGGCTCAGTTCCGGTACTGAATCCTCTTAACCGGGCCGGACCGCTTATCGAATCCGGCTCGGTTATGAAATTCGGAACTGAATCAAACAACCAAAAAATACCACGCTTACGGAACGTAACGATTGCTGTTGACATACATTTAAAAATCAATTATCTCATATGTATAATGATTCTGTTTGTGTACAGGCTAGGTTCGCTAACATACAAATATCCATATGTAAAAAAAATAATAATATTTAGAAACATCTTAACAACATCTTATAACAATATCTACACATAAATATATGCAAATCAGAAAGTGACACAACATAAAACACTATCATATTTATAATATCACTATAAACACCATTATTTATGAAAAGATTGATAAATCTATTAAACGAAATTGGCAAACAAAGAACAAAAAAGGACAACTCTCTTTTCGTCTCTGTCTCCCGAGTTCAAATTGTATTACATTCTTGTCTCGCTCTCACATTCAACAAGCAAAGCAAATGTAACGGTAATAATCGAACCGATCCTGAACCTGATGCCTGAGCCTATTGTTCGAAAACAATAAAACCGAGCCGGTGCGGAGCGGCCCGGTTAAGCGAACCTGCACCTGATAAGAAAGAGTGGGGCCGGTTAGGCCAATCAGGCTCACGCAGGGATTCGAATCATTTGAATCCACCGAGCCGGACCTACACACGGCTAAACCGTACGTATCATTAACATGCTCGTGACCGTATGAACCGCAATGCAAATTTGAATTTCGCGGCCATGTTTACGTTTGATTTTTCTTTGAACTTACCGCCGCGCCTGGTGCCGCAGTGGTCTTAGTTGCCTCGTATTTCAATCCAGTATTAAATATGGGGTAGTGTAATTCAAACATTTTCAAGTAAATAAAAATGTATGAAGAATAAAAAAGCATGTATGAAAAGATTGATGGATGTAAACAAAGCTAGGTTTGCCAGGATCGTAAAGTGGCGATCGATAGTCTTTGCCTACCATAATGGGAACTAACGGCGTGAGTATGTATGTAATGTATGTACTTCATGAGCGTAAGATAACAAAGTTAAAAACAAATAGAGACCCTCGAAACGATGCATTTACGTGGCATAAAATAAAGTGCGCAAGAGATACCTATTCATTCATTAACCGACATCGAAATTGGAGGAGTTCTTGGTGTTTACTAAACTCTCTCGGGTCTAAAGGGCTCTATAAAACCGCTGGTTTGTATTCGGTATTCGCCATAATGTATTAGAGCGAGATATTAGCCGCCATTTTGACAGTTTTTTAGCTCAGAATCTTAACACTCGTGGCGCTACCTGACTTAACAACAACAATGGCGGTGAATACAGAAAGTGTGTGGGTTAAATAATGAATATATGAGTGAATTAAACATGTTAAATATGTCGGTGCACAGTGACTTTAAGAATAGATTTCAAGTGCAATTAAATATTTTTTATTCTTTTCAATGTAGAACAATAAAAACATTATATTATAATGTTTGGAAAAGTTTAATGATACTAAGTAGTATTGTGATTTATAATATTAAGGATAAAAATATGGAAATTCAAATATTTTAATAAGTATTATAAAATATGTCTTTTTTTATTATCAAAATTGATTTTAATTCTAATCATTGTTTTATTTTGTAACCATGATCACATAACAATATACGATAGTAGAACGATGTGGATAAACTTGGGCCGCCTTATTGAAGAACGTATCGCAATAACAATCCGGCTAATGCTTGAACCGGTGCATTACATAACGGCCCTATTTTAGATAACAGCTTGCCGTAATGTAATACGGCGGATTATAAAATCCGACAGCGCCATATGTATCCAGACGATATCATCATTTTCTACTTGGAGACAAAAAGTCAGTCTGTAACACGGATTCTTTTAATAATTCAGCATTCTTATAAGGCCCATTGTTAGAGGCCACGTCTCTGTGCCTAAGTGAATGTGAAAGCACAATGCATCGATACTATATGTTTTAAATGAATACAGATACATACATATACTCACGGCTATAAATCCCTAGAAGGGGTAGCCAGCTAAGGAACTAGAAGTTCCTCAGCCACTTTTGGAAAGTTGAGTGGGGAAATGCTGGCAAAATAAAGGTTTTTGGTGATGGGTCTCCAACCGCATCGCCCAAAAATCCCTTAAAAGCTCCAATACCGTTAGTCGCCTCTTACGCACACCCACCGGCAGAAATGGGGTAGTGTTATTCTAAGCCGACACTACACATTTACACACTACAGATTTAGCTATATATCTTAACAGGTTCTTGGAGCCGTGGGCTGTCTCCCCGGTATCTTTGTGAAACTCGAGGTTTCCTACTATCTGCTCAAGAGACTGTTAGGTGTCCGTACTGAAGGTGACAAAAAGGCCGCCAAAGTACAGAAACTTGCTAGAAACGAGGTGAGTTTTATTTATTCTAATGTGATAAATTTATTTGTACGTTTAGTTATATATTTTTTAATAATTTCATTATATATCTCATACTTTAATTTAAATAATTATCTTTAATTCATGGATCCCGCTTACAAAAACGTTACTCCTGGTTACAGTAAAAAATGTATTGAATAGATAATCTTATACGAGATTCGGTGAAATATATTAAGCAAAACAACCTAGTAAATGTTTAGCAAAACAATCTTAAAATATATTTTTTATATTATAGCAAATTAGAAATAAGTCTCAATTAATTGGTAAAAGTAATCATATTCATGACAATAGAGCATTATACCAAGTGATACAAAATTCTGTACAATTACAGTTCTTCATATGCTACATTTTCGCATAGTTAAGTGGTTTTGCCGAACTCTTGCCTTCTTTCAAAAGTCAAATTCAGGAGTCAAAGTCATTTTACAACCATGCCTAATGCTCAATTATCTTTAATACCCAATTTTTCTTTATTTATATTCTCACAGCCCATATATGTCCCCACCAAGAGGCTCGAGCCTACCCTAAATAGGGCGATTTGGCCATAGTCTACCACGCGGGCCAATTGCGGATTGGCAGACTAACGACTACTACCGTAATAGTAGCCGGGACCGACGGCTTAACGTGCCCTCCGAAGCACGGAATCATTTTAATTTTCGGATAATCAGGTGATTCAAGCCTGCAATATCCATCCAAACTGGGTTAAATCTTACAAATTAAGTTTGTAAGGTTACCACCCCTCGGGAATCGAACCCGAGACCTCCGTACTTGAAACCAAGCGCTTAACCGCTAGACCACGGAGGCAGTCAGTATTTATATTAATAATAATAAATTTAAAAAAATCGACACCTGTTGGACTCGAACCCACGACACCCGGGTACACGCCCCGTCGCTCTCCCAACTGTGCCATGGTATCAAGTGACTCACGCGAAAATTTGAATTTGTTTGATTCTTTACATGTTTTACTGCTCCCGCTGGTGGAGATAATATTTATTTGCTTAATTTAATAACTTAACCGTTCAGGCCGTTTATCCTCGAAGGGGTTGGCAGAGGTACCAATACTTCTGAACTCATATGGCAGCGCCATCTAGTGTCCAGAGAAGGTACCCACTTTTGCTTGGACAGTGCTCACGTGATAGAGGGCAGGCCTATCGCCGTTTTGTACGATTACACTGTCACATGACTAAGTACAACTCAGCCATGTGGGTTTCCTCACGATGTTTTCCCTCACCGTTAACAACCATGATAAATTAACCATACATATGACTTTAGAAAAGACAAATTGGTGTAGGCCCGTCCCAGGATTGGAACTCACGCCCTTCTGTTTTCGGGCGGATGTTCTACTCATGGGACTATCATGTCATTGCTTAATTTATTAGTAACTAGCTGACCCCACAGACTTCGTACTGTCAAAAGTGTAGACTTTCACGTCGTCAAACTCAAATATTTAACTGACCTGTTGAGGGTCTCTGTCATGCGATGAGGAAAAAGGTGTTTTTCATAGTGTCCTCACAATTTTTTCACTTTATAAATTTTAAGTTTATAAGTATAGTAGTTTCGGCTGAGCATTAATTTGTTTAACCATTTTTTAAGAAAATTTATTGATCTCTTAATTTTTCTGGGATAAAAAGTGTCCTATTGTGTTAATTGGGATCATTATCTGGCTTCCTGTAAATTTTATTTTAAATACGTTCTGTAAATTAGTCTTCATTTAGCTACAAACACACAAACATCTAAACTTTCACATTTATAATATTAATAGGATAAGGCTTAAACATAAGCTTCTCGCGCAGGTGACCTCGCTCGCCGGCCAGCGAGCGCAGCGTCTTGTCTTGCGCTTCATGCACGCGTGTAAATTTTGTTACGGAGTATTTTAAAAATTGTATTATCTTCTAAGATGTTTATTTAAATTAAGTGATGTCAAGGACAATTTTGTTCTCAATTAAATACTCTCAATCAACAACATATTTATTAGGATAAAGATTAATATTATGTTGATAAAACATTATGGCAATTATGCATTAAATTCGACCAAATTTATTTACCATAAATATGGTTATAGTAAGTGAAACTTAAAAGTTAGACATATACTGTCGCAGGCATTTTTTTAGATCATTGAAAGAGAAATAATTCTTTAGTACATTTTTTTTGGGTAACTTAAACCGTTTACGCAGCGCACACAACGGAAGCCTTAGTATGAATAATTATCCCCGTTTTTGCAACATTATTCGCTGATAGCTTGCTCCTGTTGGTCGCAGCGTGATGATATATAGCCTAAAACCTTCCTCAATAAATGGACTATCCAACACAAAAATAATTTTTCTATTTGATTGGGTAGTTCCTGGGATCCTAGCGTTCAAACAAACAAACTCTTCAGCTTTATAATATTAGTATAGATAATCACCACCTGAGGTTTTTATGCAAAACAAAGCCTAATTATGTGATACTAAGGCGTTCTCAACACTCGCATTCTACGTGCAAAGATGGATGAGGAATAACTTGGCAATAGATGGCGCCAACGCCAGTTAAAGGTGTAAAGAAACAAATAAATATGATTTTTCGCGCGAGTGGTCACTTGATACCATAGCACAGTTAGCAGAGCGACGTGGGTTCGAGTCCCGCTGGTGCCGAAAATACAAAACAACAAACACTTATAAAATTCATTACATATGTAATGAGAGCCAAATAGACGCCGACTCAGCATCTGTACACTAGAACTAGAGTGTAAGCTCTAACGCATGCTGATTTTCAGGCGGGGCCCTAGTTTTTTTTTATATAAATAATGACTTAACTTATAAAACAAACATTAAACCAATGTTGTGAATACAAAACATAAATCCGACAATATTAACAATTAATTATAGTATTAAAATCATAGTTTTATTTTTTTTATTGTTTTTTATAGATATTGCTCGTGAACATTGGGTCACTAAGTACCGGAGGTAGAGTAATTGCGACGAAAGCTGATTTGGCCAAAATTGCTCTCACAAATCCTGTATGCACGGAAATCGGAGAAAAGGTTGCACTTAGCAGAAGAGTTGAAAACCATTGGCGGTAAGATTTAGTTATATTATATGAGGTTTACATTTCAAAAGAAACTTAAAAGTGTAAGACTAATTAACAGTTAATATGGTTTTTCGCGCCAGATTATTAAGTACTTGTTTTCTGGCAGTATGCGCTTAGCCTTAGCCTATTCTATATTATGAGTCTAGGATTGATGGATGGTAACTGGTCTTAACTTAATTTTTGATGGTGATTTTGTATTGTAATTAATTTTGTATAAAGTCTGAGTATTGTGATAATAATAGAAAGGGGCAGTGAATATATTTGATTGTTTAATGATAACTTGATATCTTGATGAGTTCAATTAACCTTGATATTGTAGTGGACTTGATTCCTTGGTCGCTTGTTAACCATCAGCGTCAGTGCGTTAGCTCAAGTGATGTGGACGTGCGCCTTCTCAATACACCGGTGGAACCCGCTGGTGGGAAGCCGGTGACCGATTCGCAATCACTCAAGACACACAAAGACTCTGAATTCTTTTTGTCGAAGGACCACTATGTACAGGGTCTTGTGTCCTGTACAAGATACTTGATATTACATCTTGTTAATAAAACGACAAGTGTATGGAATAATTTCTTGTATTGAACTAAACTTAAATGGCTAACAAAGCGGTTTATATACATTAACAAATTGCTGAATCTTAGTTTCTACATAATAATGATGTGTGCTTGTACATGTTGTGAATCGATGGAATTGGAACTATTGACTTATGTTTCCGTCAGTCTGTTTTCTACTGTTGCTAATTTGAGCAGACTCACAGCTTTAACTTGTCTTAGATAACAATATTTTTTTTAAAACAAGAGTTGGTTAATATAGAGCGAATGCTTTTATGTGTTGTTTTCATCTTTTTAGTTTAAAGTTAATAAATAAGAGCTATCCTTGTACCTTTTACCACTGTATGACATATAAAGCTTACACAAAATAGATGGCTTTTATCTACTAAATAAATAAATAAGTTTGTATATTCATATTATCCATTATACCGTTCATTGTAAACCAATTTTAACTATACTTATTATTGTAATAGCGCAGTATAGATTTAGAAAAATATTGTTTACCAAGTTATTTGACACTCAGTTTGGCACAAAATTATAACATTCATTGATTATTGATATAATAATGGTATTTTAATGCTCACCAATAGGCTATTTGACTGTAATAAAAATATACATTTCTTTTATTTCATTAGTCTTAATATTTCTTTTTTGGAGCAATATGTAATAATGCGAGATAAAAATATTGCATTATTTCACTAAAATCCGTGTTCTAAAATAAGTATTTTTGATGCAACTGTCACGTGACTAAAAACGACCGTGATTGGCTATTTCTATAATGACGTAGATTGCACATAAACAGACTGCGTATCGCTTTGTACGAATACACTGTCACATGACTAAGTACAACTCAGCCATGTGGGTTTCCTCACGATGTTTTCCCTCACCGTTAACAACCATGAAAAATTAACCACACATATGACTTTAGAAAAGACAAATTGGTGTAGGCCCGACCCAGGATTGGAACTCACGCCCTTCTGTTTTCGGGCGGGTGTTCTACCCATTGGACTATCATGTCGTCAAATAGTACAAATATGTGAAGAAATTGTCTTTTCAATAGTGGTGTTTGAAATTTTAAGTTGTGTAGTGTGGCTAAGAATAGCACTACCCCATTTCTACCTGTGGGTGTTCGTAATAGTATAAGTTCGTATAGGGGCTTTTTAAGCGATTTTTGGGCGATGGGGTTGGAGACCCATCACATTTTTTATAATCTTTTCCCCATACAAGTTCCAAAAGTGACTAAGGAATTACCTATTTCGAAGCTCTGGCTATCCCTTTCAGGAATTTATAGCCGTGGGTATATTTATGTATGTATGAATTTTAAAATTCAATTTAAATCAAATATTCTGTATGTGTTTTTCTTCCCACTACATTTCATCACGTCAATAAAAGGTCTCAAGCTTAATAGTGATATATACCGAATTACTTGTTTAAATTTGATATTAAATTAAAATCGGAACCTCTATAAAATTAGCCTTAAACAATCAGTAGCAATATCTTGTTCCCAAATTGCTCATAGTATTGTATATATTTTTAATCTATTTTTCTACTTTCAGGTTAATCGGCTGGGGTCAGATTCAAGGAGGCGAAACAATTGACCCAACAAAATAAATGTGTTTTGCTATGTTATTATATCTATTATTTATGTCATAATAAAACAAATACAGTATCTTACATAGTATATTATGTACCCTACTTATTTGTTTTTGTTACCACCTATGCTGTATTAAGCGCATCGATTATAGTCCTGGCAATGGGTTTCTTTGTATACTATCAGGATAGATACACTGTTGCTTTTACAAGTTGTAATAAAACAATTTTAT
Source organism: Bedellia somnulentella (assembly GCA_963576735.1). Taxonomy (NCBI): domain Eukaryota; kingdom Metazoa; phylum Arthropoda; class Insecta; order Lepidoptera; family Bedelliidae; genus Bedellia; species Bedellia somnulentella. Next base: position 8,927,871 of record OY755180.1, read on the forward strand.
ATCAGTCGAGTAATTGTTTTATTCTGGGTTCAAACAAAGGAGCAAATAAAAGAGAATGTAAAATTTGAACATCTTTACATGCAAACATACATGGCGTCCCTCGGCTATACTACATAGAGGAGAAATATTATGAATAGACCATTTTCCTAAAATAATATTTGTTTTTGGAACATAATTGAAAACTATTAACTGCCCCTTTTGTCTATAGGTACGTTATGAGTTCTCAAAATCTATTGTTTTCAGGTTTGATACTCAGAGGAGATAACTCACATAGAATTTGAGTTTTTGCTGAGTATATTTTGTATGTCGGCTTAGACTGGCACCAACCTATTTCTTACCCTTTTTAAGTGACTGTTAGACGATGAGGCCCATCCCCAACCATCCTCTTCTTTAACAATATTATCCCTATTCGACTTTTAAAAGTAGCTGCCGAATCCTGGAGCTCTTATTGTATGTATGTAAGATTTTAATAAGTTTAGTAAAATATTCGAAAATTTTATGATTCCGTGCTTTGGAGGAAAAGTTAAACCATCGGTCCAAGCTGTCTTTAATTACCGACAACAATAATATCACCAATACCTGGATGTCTACTCTTCACATCGAAAACGATAATAGCTCACGTAACTCTTCTAACCCTTATTACCATTTTTTTCGCTGGCACAAAACTCGGATTTTGACATTTTTGATCAGTGAATAAGTAACTAGAAAGCGCCAAAATTAATTTTGTTCTATACTTCAATTATAAACTATGTTTAACCTTCGTAGTGGTGAGCGAGTCACGAATAGATTTCACAAGCAGCTAAAACAGGTATGACAGCTATTATTGTTTAAAGCTAGCGCGCACTGGTGACTTTTGTCTGCGTGACAATAAAGCTTTTGTCACTGTCACGACAGTGAAAATTTTGTCACAAGTGCGCGCACCGCTATGAAAACCTAACGACTCGATGACAGTTTCGTCACGGCACGGGCTTGTTCGCTGGTCGGCGTTCACAACTGTCACCCAGTTATCACGTCGTAACATGCGCGCATCTCCATACACATCCATGGACTTGATAAGAGTGACAAAACAGTCACGGCACGGTGACTAAAGTCACCAGTGCGCGCTAGCTCTTACGGTTTGAAGTTTTGTCACCGCTTTGAAGGTCAAACGAAGTTTAAAACAATGATATTGATAACTATGGCGCTGGCGATAAAACGAACCACTACTACTAAGATGTCCTTCGATTCGCCGATTATCACTATATACTCACATAGCCAATACGATTGATACAGCTGATTTTATCGGTGCAATTTGTAGAGTAGATTTCCTGGCTACTGTCACGATAGTCTAGTCTACCAAACCACACTAGGCGGGGCGTGGTAGACTATGGCCAAATCACCCTATTCTGGGTAGGCTTGAGCCTTTTGTTTCAATGACGTAGGAAATGGGGGTATGTCTCACCAGCCATACCAGGCGCCTCAATGTAATGTAAAAAAGCTAGCACAGATTACTTGGGCGATCCCGCCACAAGTAATAGTATTAATATTGAACGGATGCCCCCATCGCATAGCCGAGATATTTGACGTCTAAATAAGCTAGCTGGAAAGCCCGCTGCTCGTTTCAAATACGTGATTTCTCGTCCAAAATTCTGCAGTCTTAAGACAAAGGTCTTTGATCAATGTGTGTAGCCAGTAATGACTTATCGAACAGAGACGTGGCCTCTCAAAATGGACCTCATCAGAAGTGTGTCAGAAGAGTGTTGGCCGCACTGCGTCGTGCGGTCCGTGGCCGCCACTCCAGAATCTTCGAGCCCCAACGGCCGGCGGTTCTGCGTGCAATGTGCCCTGCCCATTGCCACTTATGCAACTCTACGAGCTATGTCATTGCCCTTCTACGGATCTGCTCTTAACAAATTCGATCGAGAACTGAAACTTAGCCCTCTCCATTGGCCTTTGAGCCTTCTGATGAGGCCACGTCTCTGTTCGATAAGTCATTACTGGCTACACACATTGGTCTAAGACCTTTGTCTTAAAACTGCAGAATTTTGGACGAGAAATCACGTATTTGAAACGAGCAGCGGGCTTTCCAGCTAGCTTATTTAGACGTCAAATATCTCGGCTATGCGATGGGGGCATCCGTTCAATATTAATACTATTACTTGTGGCGGGATCGCTCGGGTAATTCCTCGGCCATAGTCCAACATGCTGGTCAAGTGCGGGTTGGCAGTGAACAACTAAGGGCGTGCGCTGCGTTTGACCGATGCCCGTCGCGGGTCGGGTCAGATTACGCTGGTAGCTTCATAGCTAAATGGACACCGACCAATATCGGTAGACCTCACACGCCGCCCGTTCATCACGGCCACGCGGGTTGAGAAGAGCAGTCAATTTACATTGGTCATTGCCTATTCAGCTATGAAGCGGAACGGGAACATCCACGCGGCACATAAGACCAGGCTCGGCACGCGCGGGATGGATGTCGGGGTTGCCCCCATGGCCCAGCTTCGTCACGGGGGGGAACGTCCCCACTGGTCATTGAGCACCTCCCCAGGCGATGGAGGGGAGGGGTGGCTATCCCCATTTCTGGGGATTAGCCACTAAGGAGGGTGTGGATGCGTGTTACGCACCTCACCCTCGGGACCGATGTCGGGACGGTGGGCACTGGAAGGGGCGGTCCCCGGGGTCGCGTGTCTTGCGACTCCGGGGAGCGCGCGAGTCCTCAAGGCAGCGGTCGCCGGTCGGGCGGTCGTGCGTGTAGCGGGGCGATTCCGCGGAGGTGCTCGTGGCGACAGTTGTCCGCCCGGTCGAACAAACGACGGGCCAACCCCGCCACGAATTCCTCCACGGTCTCGACCCGGAGATCACGGTGAATCGTGCTATTACGCACGTACCGCCCGGCTTTCACCAATTGGCGGAGCACCGTGTTCTGGACCCTCTGCAAGCGTAGCTTGTTCTGGGCGGAGAGTAGGCCATACCAGGCCGGCGCCGCGTAGGTCAGGCGGGAGCGTATATACATTTTGTATATACGCAGCTATGAAGCGACCAGCGTTATCTGAACATACCTGCGACGGGCATACGCTTTACACAGAGAAGGCCTTAATACCATGAATGTAGCCAGGACAAACTGCTTAACGAGCTCTCCACAGCATGAAATCATCAATATCCAAGATGATCCAAGTTAAAAAAAACAATGTTATAATGATATAATTTTATTTCCTTATTGAACTAATTATATTAACATTGAAATTATGACTTGCATTATTATATACAGAATTTAGGCCATGTATATAAACGTGTTGATGTCGTCGTCATCGCGCCGCATGTATTTGTGTTCAATAAGCCATTCTAGTTGTTCCTTTATCATCTTTTTGGAAGGAAGGAACATGTTCTTTAAAATGTCGATGAGTTCGCTCTGTGAAAGAAAATCGCTATTAGTATACAATTGTACACACAGTAAGTAGCCAACCGAAAAGAGTGCAGTAAAAATAAGACATAATATGGAAATATGGCTTGCTTTGCTTTCATTTAATTAGTCTTATGACTGGACATAAGACATTAGAAACAAAATTGGGTTTAGGCATTCTTTTTACTCTAACTGAAACTAAATTAAAATTGAATCATTAGCACACGTCACGCACAGCAAGTGCCAGAGGATATCGATTTTTCCTTTCAGAAAACTTGAAATCTTATAAAAATAAAAGGTAGTCTAATAAAATGCAAAGTAAATACGGTATAACTTCCTTCCTTTAGACAAATAATTTAAAAAAAAATTATTTTGCTTTGACCAAAGACCAAGTTAGACAAAAGAAAAAGTGTAAATTACGCGTGTGTAAAGTCAAAGCCATAGTAGTGTGGGTAAAGCTTTTTCATCGATTTATTTCCTTTAATTATGTATGTATAGTATATTTACTTTAGTAGGAAACGTTTAAAAACTTTTACTTAAGATATTAATATACAGATTAAAATTACCTGGAGTGCAGTATTCGTAATCTTTTTCCTCATTTTCAAGATTTTAATGATGGCTTCCTGTGTGCGAAGTATTCGAAGTTGTACAATTGAATGGTTGTCTTCTATTTGAGATCGTTCCGTGCTTAGTTGTAATCTGCCAATAAGGTTAATTTTTCCCCTGCGTTGAGGTTTCGCATTCTTTACTAAAGCAAACTCTTGATTCACCCAAAATGTTGTATTCTCTGCAAAGTCCTTCGGATTCTGCACTAATGGATCATAGGATAATAACTGCCTTTTGAGTTTCGGAAAAGCCACCAGAGACCACAAAGTTCTTCTTAATTCGGGATCTGGTAGTTCTGTAGCCAGTCTTAAATTTTCGTAGCTGATCTTCTCCATTGGTCTTTGATTCCAGGCAAAGAGTACAGCCATTTGAAAAGTAGTTACATCTAAATCAAATCTGCCCACAGCATTAGCAAATGTTATTGTACCATTACTCATGTGATGGTACCATTGTAGTTTTCGACCTGAGTGTTTTTTCTTGTAGAAGTCTTCTACTTCAGGTATATAATCTTCCAATTCCAGAGGCAAACTGACTGTCACCCTCTCCGATCCACGAGCCCATGCTCCAGCATTGAGAATCTTTATATTAATTGCGTCATGCCGTGTAGTTTCGCCCCTGAACTGGGTATTAAGATCTTCACTAACTTTGATATCTTGGAACATCCTGGCTAATTTATTGACATAATCGGCTGGCATTCCTACCTCTCTCAACCATTCTACCATATCTTCTTCTTTCTCTGAATCAGCACTAGAATCAAGGATCAACCTTCGGGTTAAGTGAGCCTTATGATACCTCATAAATACATCTTTGTTCTCAATATACTTCAACACTAACAAGACATCCCTCAGCCTTGATTCTATTTGATCGCTAGTCAACCTTTTACTAAGAGGAGTCTTCCTCAAGAGCATATCACAGTAGTTAGCTAAAAGCTCTGGACATTTACTCTCAGGGGCCGTACCTTTGTTACCGCGATTTAAGGCTGAAGCAGGCAGCTCCAATTTAAACACAGTTGTGTCATTGACCACATATTTGTAAGCTTTATCACGAGCTGTTAAAAATCTTGGGTCATCTAGAAATGCATCTTTTACTAAGGAACTGAATCTTTTAAATAGATCTAGCAGACGTTCCACATACTTTTCAGAATCTGCTGTTATAATATCAGCTGAAGATACCATATCAGCTAAACCTGCTGAAACTATGTGAGATTCAAGATCCTTCAGTACAGGAGCAACACCATTTGGCACTCTATCTAGTAGACGGAACATTAATTGAAGTTTTTCTGTTTCACCAGCTTGTATTAATGGAGCACTTTCTGCCAACAAAGTTGACAAATGTTCACTGACCAAAACTCGTTCACAGCAGCGAGTTAGGGCTGCCACACTACCACTTCCTGGTTCTAGATACCTGTGAGCTCTAGCTTCTTCTTCCTTCAATTTTTGGTCTGCATATTTCATGTAAGATTGCACACCATTAGCTGATAAATGCTCACTGGCCTTTAGTTTATAAAACTCTTCAGTAGCCTGCATGTAAGCAGCTTCGAAATTCTGTCTATAAATTAGCAGCTTATCATCAGGATTTGAGCATAGATTAACTGAAAAATAAGAAGAAAGAACTGATAAACATAAATTATTAGCGGATTGTTCGGCACTGTGACAAAAGACTTATTGAAGTTTAGTGGTAAAAAGACTGTATAAAAAAAGCCAAAATCAAAAGTCGCCTCTTATAACACCTGCGGGAAGAAATGCTATTCTAAGCAGGCACTATGTAACATTGTAACAAATTTGATTTAAACATATGATAGTACCATTTCATGGGAATATCTCTGTGACTTCCAATAAATCTAAATAATTAATTGGCATAAAATATGGAATCACTTATGTGATATATTTGTCTGATGTTTCAACACACCTTTTTCACAGACTGGCTTTTATTAACAACATCTTCAAATCACAAGTATTTAAATAGTCTATTGGTATAAGGTTGTTTAAGGTTAACTGTTTTCTCATTCACATTTTGAGCTAAATAGGGGGTAATTGTTATATTGAACTCTTACAAAAATTATTCAAGTATTGTGGGATTTACTAAGGATCCTCTGGCTAACTCTTCTAGGGATGTATAGCTGTAAGTATATTGTATGTATGGAAGGAGTGGCGGAAGCTTATGCAGGCTCTGTGCACCATTGAGGTGCCATAGGAAAACAACATATGAATGCATGTTTTAAAATTTATAAACTCTTCATTCTCACATAACACTTACAAGAAATTGACCATTGATATCAATAAATGAAAAGGATAATATAATAAAGAAAGATATCTTGCTGGCTATAATATTGAAACAGAATGTTCTGTTAATGACAAACTAAGTTTTGTGAGAAGGTTATTTTTATGTTCTTTGGGCTGGAATCTATGCTACCTCAAGCGATATCATACTGTGCACAAAGCATGTGGTTAAAAGATAAAGAAAAAAATATTTATTTCAAAATAAAAAGAATTGTTCTCCATTTTTTTAACGTCACAAACTTACGTATAAGTTAAATCTTACTCTACTGACTCTACTTCGGATTCGGAAGGTGTATTGTTGCAAGAAGAACCCGTTAACTTTTAAATATTATGTGCTGATATTGTGTGTTAAATGCGATATAAAATACCAACCATAAGATTCTCGGACTCCAATCACGAGTTGGGTGTCAAATGATTCACCATTTCGCTCTGCTTGCACCAATTTCATTGCAGAGTCCTGTAATCTCTGTTTGATGTCCATAAAAATGCTCTGGTTCCATGAATCCAACATTAACTTCCTGACCAAACTATCCTCATTATTGTTGTTGTTATTCTTTTTCTGTGAACTTGAACTGTTGGAACTACTACCTTTTGACATGTTATTGATAGAACTTTCTAACTGCCTAAATGGTGTAGGAAGATAATTGCACTGTGTGAAAAACTTCCCCCATTCTGCTATGTATGTTTTCAGAAGGGCTTGTTCTTCACGCTGGGCTAATACTCTTGCCTGTGCCTGCTTAATATATATAACTATATCTTGTTGTAATGCATCCCGCAGTTTGTATGGCCCTCGCTCATCCCACAAACATACTTGATGCACAGCACCAAACAGATCTTGCCATTCTCCCTGCGACACTGTTTCTTGCTTTAGCAACTTCAGAACAATAGGCCTCATACCAGGCCATTTGTCCTCAAAAGTAATTTGCCCTTTATCCTGAAAATTTAAGATGCATTGTGGTAATTTTCAGACCCAATTATTTTCATTCCGCCTTGTTAGAGAATCGATTGCAATGACAATACTTACTTTCAACATATCTCAGTAGAACGATTACAAAATCCGTGATTAATACCAGATGTATTATTACTAAAGACTTATTTCTAGTGGATTCGATTTACGCTATCTAAACCTTGATTTATAATGAAAATAACACTAAAACAGATTGATTTACACCCAACATTCTAGGAAAAAAAGCTCTAAGAGAATTCTCATACCAAAAAAAATTGCAATCGCTACTCCGTCAACCAACACAATCCAAAGAATGATTGATACTGATATGAGATTGACTCTGGTGGTGTCAATATTTTAGCACTTCAATTTGTTCAGCCGCATTTACAACTAACCAAGTAATAGGAGTCCAAGTGATTTTGAAATTTAACTGTGTGGGTTTAAAAACAACTTGGACCGAGTGATTTCGAGGAATACTTGGATAGGTGTAAATGGTATAGACACTTTAGATAAGTCACTCACATTAACTAAAATGAAACCATCTAATTTTACGTCCAGGCAAAAATTCCATCTATGTATGCCAATCATTCATACAAATGATACCGAAAATTAGGCTGTGTAGTTAATACTTGAGCCGGTCCTATAATGGACGAAGTGAAAAGAAAATTAAGAAGTGTCACAGTGTCATTCACCTCTATAGTCTCAATACACTCCTCAAAAACATAAATTCCCATTTCTTTCTCCTGTTCCTTCGCGTTTATATTTAAGTTCTGTGTGTAATTAATTATACAATTTATGATCAAAATGTGTGTAATAAACGTTTAGTTCAATATCTTTTATCCAGCGGGTTCACTGTTTTCAATTTCAATACAAATTAAGTGTTGTGTTATGTTATAAAACTCAGTCAAAATAAGGAAGTATGTCACGACAAATAGATGTGAATATTTCTAAACTTATCAAAGGATTTGGTCTTGAACCAGAGGAGGATGCCTTCTGTGACTTTAGTATAGCAGACCAGAATTCTGTGGCGGAATCTCAAGGAATTACACCTACCACGCCCTCTAATTTCAAACCTGTTCTTGGTAGTAACGTCACCTATGTTGTTGCTTGCGTTATAGTAAACAACTCCGATGAAGTTTTAATGATGCAAGAAGCAAAAGAACACTGTGCAGGGAAATGGTATCTTCCTGCTGGTCGAATGGAAAAGGGTGAGACAATAGTACAAGCAAGTATAAGAGAAGTGTTGGAAGAAACTGGGCTCATGTGTGAGCCTAAAACATTGCTTTCCGTTGAGACTGCTGGAGGGACATGGTACCGATTTGTGTTTTTTGCTAATGTTGTTGGTGGGGAATTAAAAACACCTGCTAAAGCAGACAAAGAGTCATTGCAAGCAAAGTGGATAAAAAATTTAGAAGAGATTACTCTGAGATCAAATGATGTTGTGCACTTAATAGAAAGAGGTAAAGCCTATAATAAATCTTCAGGCAATTCTTGGCACAATGATATTTTGCCCGCAGCTGTACCTCATGTAAAGGACTTACTCAGACTAATTGTAATCATTAAGAAACGAAGTACAAACAGGTTACATGTATTGCTAAGTGAAAAAACCGCCATTCACTTTCCAGTGTGTGAAATCAATCCTGCTAAAAGTGTGCATTCAACTTTACGCAGATTCATGGTAGAAATGTTTGGAGCAGATGTTGGGCAGCATAAACCTCTTGGCCTGTTAAATGTTGAGTTTGATCCCACAGCTGATGGCTGTTTACTGACATTGCTTGTAGCCTTCCGTGCTCCTTTGGAAGAAGTACATCTCATAGGAAAATGTGCTTGGCATGAATTATCCAGAAGTGTTGAAGGGGATATGTTAGCCATTACAGCTTCCAAAAACTCAACATTAGAATTAAATGTAGTACGTTAAAATGTTTTACTTATGGTGTCACTGAAAAGAATACTCATTTACAAATACTAATCATATAATTTTGTCTACTTTAATGTAATGAGCATTATTAATTTATTAAATCGATTTATTTTATTTATTACCTCAAATATATCATTCCATTTTTATTTATAATTCTATACTTTATTTTATCATGATTCTTATAGAAAATGTTTGACTTTGAATCAGTTGATTTATCTTGACACTCAGTATTAATTTTGACTAAGTTTTTTTTTTTATCTTTCAAGTTGTATTACTTTTTGTATTTAATATTCAGAAACATATAATTGACAAATACTTTATTATCTACATTGGTATGGTGCATATAATTGTTTATATTTTAAAATGTTACTATATAGTTTAGAGCTTTAACTAATGTTATGTGGGATGGGTGGCATAAATTACTTAAATACTCAGATTTAAATATGAAATTAAATTTGTATTTTTTTACAAGTGGCCTGACTTTTATTTTAGAGATCTAACCTCTATTCTTTTATCAGTTTCAGGGATTTGGACAGTTGATATAAGCTTCTAAATCCAAACCAAAAATAATAAAAAGCAGTAGCAGTACCTCTGCCACATTATTGGATTGGAGATATATCGCATAAACACTTAAATTTTTAATTATTGTGTCTTTCACAAATATGTCTAATGAAATAATAAATTAAATCCTCTCCTAACATACCTATGTTGTAGGTGCCAGAACCATAGGTTCCACATATGGAAAAAAAACAGCTAGATTCATCATGATTTATTCCAGAAATAAAAAATTGCGTTGACTAGAAAAATGGATGCCTCCATTTAGTATCGCTAAATATTTCAAGAGAGGGTCTAAAACAATGCGGATTTCATTGTACGTATTGGTTTTGCTGAAAAAATATTTCATATCATTATTTACTAATACTGATGTTGCATGGAATATAACTCCACAAAAATTTATGAACACAGTAATAGCAATAACTTTTTAAATTATTAACAAGAAAAGTAGAAGTATGGCAACCAGCTGTGTGGACAGTGAGTTCAAAATCCACAAGTCTGAAAACTTTTTGAGCAAACTATTTTGATGCAACCAATATAACAAAGAAAAAAAAATTTCATGTGTTCAACTGTAGAATTCAGTTAGTTATCGCGGGAGGCTGAAGGAAAGAACTGATACTGTTAACATCAAAAGAAATGTGATGTAAAATCTAAAACAAATATTCATTGCACATTTACATGCTGTGTAACCAATACTAAACGGAATCCACATTATTTAACCTGCCATTGTAACAATTAAAGCATATATACAATCTCAACTTCATAATTTTGTGTCACATACATTTTACGAATTTTATAAAGCCAATAAAGCAATAACATAAATAAGTACTTAAATCAATTTCATTGTACTAACAAGACACTTCTATAACATCATTATATCTCATTACACATTGTATTTGGATGTCAATAACAAGGTAATCATGTATTTTATTGCACTCATGATGAAGTATTCAGATTAAGAGGGAAGAATAGCAAGACAGCTCGACCGCAATTAAATAAAACAATAAATTACGTAGCACACGGAGAACTACCTGGCAACTCCGACCTTTAAATCCAAATTAAAATAAAGATCTTAAAAATAAAGCCTACAACATGATGTATAAATTATACCATAAAATAATTACATATAGAAAAGCACAGCACATAAATGTCATTTTTACAAATCCCGCTAATTATCTATCTAAAGCAAGACTATATAATAATCCGACAACTAAACTAAAACTAAAATTATGTAACAAATGTGGGTAGGTAAAATAATGGTAGCATTTACAAATGGTATTAATACTTCCATAACTATGAGACCAGTGTAGAGTATATCAAATAAAATAATTAAAATGCTGATAAAAAACTGACAACATACAAGAGCTCTAAAGGCCTTTTTTATATATAACCTATATATGGTTATATAGGTACTTATCGTCTTGAATAACCTTTGTGCTTCAGCTGAATAAATGTCTAAAGTAAATAGGGTAATTGTTATTAAAAACCAATGCCAATATTAAGTGCTCATAATTTGAATACAGTTATAGAATATCCAACTTCTATAAATTTTGGGTAGCTTTAAATAGAAGCCCTAAATTCTTTAGTCGGGTCAAGCTTCTATTACAACACGTTTATTTCACTCTTACACATCAGGTTAACTGCTGCGTATATAAATAATACATAATATTATTTTGCATATAAAATGTCAACGTTATCGTAGAATCAAACAAGAGTCTTCGTTTTGCAAAAGTCTTATCTTCAGCCACAATACAGTTTTTCATTATAGGATGAATCTGGCGACAGTTTTATGAGACTGCTTAAAACTATTTTAGTATATGTAACAGTGAGATTTACTGTCCAATTATATTTCACTGTCTCGACAAAATTCCTACATTTTTAGGCTATCCAAAATGTATTAATTTATTTGTGATAAATTTGGAAGGTGTTGCGAATTAAAGTCTCGTTCACTACTTAACGATTTCTATACTGTCAAGATTCATGACAAAAATACAATTTAACCCTAAATTCAGACAGTCATCACAGGATTCATCCTATAATGAGCTCACTGTAGCATACACCTTCAGAATTTTAAAAGAAATTTTCAAGCCAAGTTTAAATTGTTCATAAGGCAAAGAAATTACATACTACTCAACAGCCTCTTTAGAATTGGTAAACTAATTTATTCTATCCTTCTAATTGCACGCCTTGTATCCATGAAGCTAAGTCTGAAGACGCTGAACACTCAAGGTCAGCTTCTCTTAGTTCATCCGAGGCTGTCAGTCTTTTGACGGCTATCTGACCAGATAGGAGGGCCCCATGTGCGGTGGAATAGAAACTTGTATGGGTGTGTTCGCCAGCAAAAAGTAGCACGGGCTGAAAATGTTAATTTCTGGATTAAACATTATTAAACAAATACAAGAGAAGTTTGTCAAGATCGTACTAAGTGGCGATCGATAGTCTCTGCCTACCCCAATGGGAACAATGGGTGTGAGTATAAGTAAGTAAGAAAACAAATACATACAAGGGAAAAAATATTAGGTCAACTGAATTCTAGAGCTTTGAAGGCATACGTGTTGTGTCTAGCTAATGCTTTATTTCAGAACATAATTTGTCAATTAATTTTTTAGCCCTCTTATAATGGTTTTTTAAGAAGTTTGATAAGCGAAATACATACTGAGCCCGCCGGACAGCCGACAAAATGGCAATCTAGTTTTCATACAAAAGTTAGACATGATTCTTTCAACACAGGCCGCCGTCTAGTGTCGCCGGGCAAGGTCAGCGACCCGGCGGGCGGGCTCAGTGTGTATTGCGCACAATAAAGTATTTTATTGCAACGAAGAGATCAGATAGACATTTTTGATTTGTGATATTTTCATATAAATAGTTAATTTCCAAGGCTTTAAGAGTCGCTTATTTAATATAACGGTTTTATATTTAAATACTAATATTAATAAATTTCTTCGCTTAATTCCGCTAAATAATACCTGCAGTCTTCATGCAACATGCACTGTGCACCGCCCGCCCTTCCACTTACAAGAAATCGAAAAGCAGACAATGCACCACACACACACCCGCAAGCGAAAACCACAGGCAACCACAAACATGCGACGCGTTTCGACTCAACACGAGTCATTGACGAGCAGTTAGTAGACAGTTCGGCAGCTGACCACCGAGTGCCGGTCATATTTTTTTTTTTTTTTTTTGTTTACCGGTGGGGAAATCCTCATGGATCCCCCGTCGCTCGAGAGAGCGACGGGGGTATGTCGGACTTTTACCGACTAAAACCCCACCGGTTCGGTGCTGCTGGCCCTGCGGCCTGTGCGGCGTCACCTTAGTGTTTTTGCCGGGCGGCTGAAGGCCGCCCTGGCGGGGAATAGGAGTGTACCTAAGCTAAGTCGAATAGGGTGCCGGTCATGCGATTTTGCGGTTATATTTATAGGCCAGGCTCCCCACTCCCCCACCCAAAGAACATCAATGACGAGTGACTATATTATTGGAAAAAATTGTCAAAAGTGGGGAAACGGTGTAGCCCAGCTGTTCATTCAGCAGTGCAACGGAATTATCATTATCATAATGTGTGTGGTGCATTGTCTGCTTTTCGATTTCTTGTAAGTGGAAGGGCGGGCGGTGCAAAGTGCATGTTGCATGAAGACTGCAGGTATTATTTAGCGGAATTAAGCGAAGAAATTTATTAATATTAGTATTGCTATGGATTTCCGCAAAGTAACGCCTGATTTAATCCAATATGGTTTTATATTTCTCTAGATACCACGGTGACGGAGGTGTGGTTGTAGAATAATTATTATAGGTGCGTCGTATTCCACCAATGGGATAGTACTATTGCAATCTGATACTACCACACAAATGACCAACATAACTGCCTTATTTTATACACATTTGCACATACAGCATACATGATATTAAAGAGTAAAGTATTACAATAACAAATTTTAAAACATTAAATTTATTCATCCATGACTGTCGCTATTCAAAAATGTCAGGGCATTTCAATGTATTGGAATTGATAACATAACATAAACGTTCACGCCGAATATCCCCGAAGGGGTTGGCAGAGGTACTAATACTTCTGAACATCACGTGACTTAGTCACCCGGGGTTCAGAGTACCCACGTTTTGCATGGACAGTGTACTCACGTGATAGGGGGCAGGCCTATCGCCGCTTTGTACGAATACACTGTCACATGACTAAGTACAACTCAGCCATGTGGGTTTCCTCACGATGTTTTCCCTCACCGTTAACAACCATGATAAATTAACCACACATATGTCTTTAGAAAAGACAAATTGGTGTAGGCCCGACCCGGGATTTGAACACTAGTCGCTGACACGTTAACCGGTGTTCTACCCATTGAGCTATCACGTCGTCTATTGATATACACTGAATTACATTGTGATATGAAAAAATATTTATTTAGGTATGTTTATAACACATATAAAATTATACTACCATGATAGATCAGTGGGCAATGGTGGAACCACCAAAAGTTTGAATTCTGAGTCCGGCCGTCGCCAATGTGTGTTGAAATGAAACGTACATGGCCAAGTTGTACTTAGTCATATAACAATGTCTCAATCGCTTCATTTACCCTTCTATTTATTTATATGTTACAGCTAATATATAAAATTCAAGTGTCAGTGTCCCAGAAAATTGCTGTGGTGATGATGCAAAAACTAAAAAAACCTTTTTGCAATAATAACAAGGTATTGAGGCTTTTTAAGTGATTTTTGAGCCACACGGTTGAAGGGACTTCACGGTTGAGAGAGTTGAGCGAGGTAAACCAAAAACCTATACTTTACAATTTTTTTCCCAACTCAACTTCCAAAAGTGGGTGAGAAATTTCTTATTCCGAAGCTCTGGCTACCACAACTAGGGATTTATAGCTGTGAATATATGTTTGTAATTATATAATCTAAAATTAAATACCTTGGAATCTCTAACACTTCGAAAAAGTGGTTGACCTAAAGCCTCTATATCACTTTGACTAGCACCAACTGCTAATGCAGTGTATGATCCTCTGGTGTATGGCTGCTTTTTCCAACTTGTGCTGAAATAAATAAATAAATAATACATATTATATACATAAAAAACATAAATTTTAGTCTGATTATATGCATTGCATATAAGAATTGAAGTTAATAAAATTCTTCTTTTCTGTTAAGTTGGTTTCACTAAGAAAGTTAGTGAACCAAATTAATATATTAAAGCATAATAGTTTTAATTGTATATAAACTTAATACACTCTCATTATTCATTATCATACAATAAGAATAAAGTAATGACAAAATTCAAAAGAAATAAAAAATCTATTTCTATAGGAAAAGATATTGAAATGGGTTAAATTATTCAATTAATTTAAAGGGACTGTTTTCTTTAATACTTTAACTAGTTTTTGTCCGCGACTTCGTCTGATAGCACCTCAGTAACACCACCACTATCCCCCTAATCCTTAAGCCAATATCTAAGTTACCAGTAGGTAATCAATTACAATTAGACACATTTAGGGGCCTTAACCCTTAAAAAAGGTTGTGGGCATGGGCACCCAAAAATTTCTTGGCCAAAGTGTTAGTATCATCATGCTATCAGCAGACCAAAAAAATGCGACTACATAGTTTGATTAAGTTTATGGGCATGCCCATCTTGCCCATATGGCTGGATCCGCACTTGGATACACTGAACCTATATTAGCTCGTTATCCATGAAGGTGCTTATATATGTAGATAACTTAATGTAAAGGAGAAACTCTCTGAAGACTCTCTGAGACATTGTCACTTAACGCAAAAGTTATACCCAACTTGCATTCCAGTGAGCACTCGATGAAAAAACCCTTTTTAACATAACTGCATTACTAATTTATTGGTAAAGTAAAAGTGTTAGAAGTTTTCTTATGATTATAAAAAGTAATAATAGTTTTGCTTTCTAGTTAAGGTAGCAGAAGCTTCATATAAAGTTCAATTTCCTATAAGTCCTGTTCCTCTGAGAATTTTATGGTTATTTATATATATGTCGCAGGAAAATCGTCAAACTCGTTAACTTATAAGTTTCCTAGGAAACTTATAAGTTGACGGAAATCCGTCAAACAGCATGCGAATTCACATCTTACCTGATAGTTTTTAGGAAACTTGTAAAATAACGGGCCCACCTCAGGAAAATTGTAAGTGGGGATCATTTTTGACAAGTTTCCGAATTTTGAATTTATAATTTAGGAATTTTGTAAGCCTCCTCATGGGTGCTAGTGAAATTGTTAATAAAACTAGTTACTTATAATGATTGGTTAAGAAGTTAGTTAAGTAAAGAAAAAAGCATGAATTTAAAGTAATGATAATTATCATTACTTTAAATTATTATAATGTTTTGATACTTTCAAATATAAAAAAAGAACTGGACTAAGAAGGGTTTCTTAGTCGTTAATCTGACGTAGTAATAAACGAAAGCTACGAATAATTTATTACGGTAACGGATTTTTACAATAGTTTCCATTTGTTAATCAACCAACCTTCTGACTTGCTTTTCACTCACTCACATCACAGTAGCGAATTACTACTAAAATTAGAGGGTGGCGCTGGGTATGCAGCCACTTCACCCAACAATCACTTAAAAAGCCTTTGGTTTCCTCTTACGACAACCGCGGACAAAATATTATGAATGCATTAAATTTGTAAGAGTTTAAAATCTTACACGCATCGGTTAAGAATAGCACTAACATATTTCTGGTGGTAACCTATACCAATGGATGTCATTGGAGGTGACTTTTTGGGGTTTTTTTAAGTGTTTTGGCGATGCCGTGGGAGACCTATCGCCAAGAATGTTTATTTTACAATCTTTTCCCATTTAACTTCCAAAAGTAGCTAAGAAATTTATTATTCCGACGGTCAGGCTACCCTTTCTAGGGATTTATTGCGATGAGTATAAGTATGTATGTATGTATCGGTATTAAAACGCTCTTTAAAAAAATATCTGGAAGGTATTCATATAATATAACTATAAATTATCAAGATATATACTCAAACAATTTATATTTAATAAATACTCTTAAAACATTTTAATTTTATGTCAGTGACAGCAAATTAATAGATGAGCATTAGCATAGTAAAGCAAGGAAAATATTAGTTTTGTTTGTCGAGTTGACAAGACGTGCGAATACGTCACGTCACGTGACCGGCCGCCAGCCAATCCGCATTGACTAACATCCCTCCCTCCGCGCCATCAGCGCTGCATTGACAACTTTCCTAGCGGGATTCAGGAAACTTGTAAAGTTCCTAAAATACAGAATTTTAAACTCGGAAACTTGTCAAAAATTATCCCCACTTACAAGTTTCCTGAGGTGAGTTCGTTATTTTACAAGTTTCCTAAAACCTATCAGGTAAGATGTAAATTCGCATGCTGTTTGACGGATTTCCGTCAACTTACAAGTTTCCTAGGAAACTTATAAGTTAACGAGTTTGACGATTTTCCTGCGACATATACATATACATACATATACTCACGTCTATAAATCCCTAAAAGGGGTAGCCAGAGCTGAAGAATTGAAAATGCCTCAGCCACTTTTGGAATTTGAGAGGGGAAAAGATGGTAAATTAGAGTTGTTTGGTGATGGGTCTCCAACCGCATCGCCCAAAAATCCCTTAAAAAGCCCCAATACCCTTAGTCGCCTCTTGTGTACACCCACGGGAAGAAATCTGATAGTGCTATTCTAAGCCGACACTACACAGCAATATATATATAATCTCATTAGCACTTTTTTTAAAATAATATGATTTCCTGCATATATTACATGGGTTGCAATAGATGGGAAAGTGAAGATAATAAGTATTTAAATAAATTAATATGTCTGGATAATATAATCAGCTATTATTTTCATACAATTGAAACCATCCTAGCCAAAAACTCAATACAAATCACACACTAAAACTAAGGTTCAAAAGCCCAAGAAATTCCACTAGCCATAGTCATCTCTACCAGTTTCTTTTGAATGTAACATGAACTTTCGTTGGTTATGCTCACTTATATCTAATTGTTTTAAGTTTACTATAAATAAAACTTACCAAACACATTGCAGAGGCTTAGGTACAAAGGGATCATTAAGGAATTTCCGAAGTATCATTGTGCAGGTGGCAGCCACTTCATCCATAGACAATGTCTCCATGTACTCAGCCTCTTTACCAGATACCCAACTCAATAGTAGTGTTTCAGTTACTTTGATAAATGAAATTATCTTTTTATACCATGAATCAGCCATACTTTCTGCCTGCGTTGGTGCGTCCCACAAAAACATTATTTCTGTGACATCAGGATTTAAAAAAGGCCTCTCATATTCCAGAAATATCTTGTCAACAGTCCCAAACAATAATTTATCAATGGATTCAATTTTATACTGCGGCAAAGGTGGGTCAAACAAACTGTCAGCTTCCTCTTTTAGCACTCCTAATGGAATTGTACATATAACATGATCAGCATAAAACACTCTGCCATTATCACATATTATTTGAACATGGGTGAGTTTTTTTTTGGGTTTATGAGCTGTTTCATTAGTGTAAAATGAAGAACCTTCACTCGGGTTGACTGTTTTACCCGACCCTGAAGATCTAGATTTTTCTTCTATCACAGTTTGATCAGAATCTTCAGATTCTTCACCTACATCATCACCTGATTTGGAAGAGCTCCAAATAATCTTTTTGACTGGATGACCAGTTAGGATTTTTTCTTTATTTATTTTTTTTGTCATGGGCTCCAAAAGAGAACTAAATCCTGAGGGAATAACAAGGTTACCTCCTTGTAGTTCAGTGTAGCTTCCTAACTCTAATAAATCAATGTCATCCATGCTATGACAACCAGATATGCAAGTTTCACGTTTCAAAAGACTGTCAAATATTAATCGTCTTAATTTTTTTTCTTCTGACGATGGTATTTTGTCCAAATAAATAGCTGCTTCCAGGTTTATATGTTCACCGACACTATGAATGTCTGGAGGGGGCAAATATTGACACAGAAAATATTCTTCGCATCGCCGCAAGAAGCACGTATAAGCTTCATGTATCTCGTGAAGAATACCAAATGGCACTTGTTTGCCATCCTCTGTAGCCGCAATAACCTTATGAGGTTTTGGTATGTTTATTATGTTTACTAGGCCATTAGAGAGAGCAATATCAAAGATAGGATTACCTAAAACCCCATGAATCCAATTAGCCCCTAACTCTACGTTGTGATTCTTCATTGGTATTGATATTATTCTACCACCGACTCTTTTTCTGGCTTCTAAAATCATGAAGTCTTCATTACCACAATTTATAAGATGATTTGCAGCCGATAGGCCTGCCATGCCAGCACCTATGATAATGACATTATATGTGTCTGTTTCGGTTTTTTTACTGGAATTTACAGTTTCGTCGCCCATAATATATTTCCTAAAATAATTTTATTATTTACTTCTTGTAAACTTTGACGCTCAGCTGTCGATTACGACATCCATGTTTTCATTTTTTTATTGTCTTACAGTACAGAACAGAATGAGTCTCAGACTAACTTAACTTAATACACGTACCTATTTATTGATATTAATTAAATTTATCAAAGTGGACGTGAGAGTTAATAAGTAAATCATTGATTAATCTAAGTAAAATCAAATCAAATTCGTTTGACCTTTCACTCTACGGCTAACAAGTGATTCTTTAAAGTCACTTGGATTCAGTTTATTTAGATATTGTAAACCCGGCTTTTATAAATAATTGGCCTAGACCTCGCTTTTATAACATACCCTTTTTATATTATAAATCGATAAAGGACATCAAACTAAACAACTTTGCCCATGGAATGCCTATCTAAAGTATTGTAATTTTCAAAAAATTATAATAATTAAAAATTGTCGTACCTAGTTCAAACTGAGAATGTATAGAATGAGAATCTTTGCTTCAGTGAAAATAAGAAATAATAAAAAACATTTGATCTATGGTGTAAACAAAAACATAACCTCTTTCGGTATTTTCCAGTTCAATCGCTCGCTTACCGGTTTATTTTCATGATATTATTTTTCAACGACGATCAATACAACTGGAAAATACCGAAAGAAGTTATATTTTTGTTTACAGAGCGAAAAGCATAGATCAAATGTTTTTTTTTATTTCTTATTTTCACTGAAGCAAAGATTCTCATTCTATACATTCTCAGTTTGAACTAGGTACGACAATTTTTAATTATTATATTTTTTTGAAAATTACAATATTTTAGATAGGCATTCCATGGGCAAAGTTGTTTAGTTTGATGTCCTTTATCGATTTATAATATAAAAAGGGTATGTTATAAAAGCGAGGTCTAGGCCAATTAACTTATATAGGTACAATATGTTTAGGGTTCCATACCACAAAAGAAAATATCTTTTGGCCCGTGCGTCGGTATCGTTGAAATTTTGAACGACACAATTTTTCTGAAGATTCCCTTTTATAAAAATATAGGTAATAAGAATAAAAACAACAACTCAAACGTACACGCTATCAGCCTTGCGAATAGTAGAGAGGTGGTGCATAAGGCACGGGCTGACAGTGAATCCGGACAAAACCGAGCTTGTAATGTTCACCAATAAGCGAAAGCGCTCTCACCGACTGTAAAATACCTGGGAGTAATCCTTGACAGCAAATTAAACTGGAGCTGCCACATTGAGAGCAAACTCAAGAAGGCCAGCATAGCATTCTGGCAATGCAGAAGCATGATAGGAAAACGATGGGGTCTAAACCCAAAAATAATCATATGGTTGTATACAGCTGTGATACGACCAATACTCTGTTACGGCGCTGTTGCCTGGTGGCAACGAACAGAGCTAAGTACAGTACAAAGCAAACTACAAAGCTTTCAGAGACTGGTGTGCAGAGCGGCTACGGGATGTATGAGAACCGCCCCTACCGCCGCCCTTGAAATAATGCTAAACTTAACTCCACTGCACCTCGGCTGTGTTAAACTAAAAACAAGTATGTCGTTTTTGGCAAATTTTACAGGAGAGCGAAAAAACATTTTATTTCTTTAAATTTAAATATTTCCTAAAGTGATTGTCGGATCTTGATGATTTTTGGATATGTCCGATGTGATGTAGTTTCCTAATGAAATTAATATTTTTTTTAACTTGACCTTTACAGTAACGCCAATGCAGAATGAAAATGCTTTTAGCATAGTCTTACCCTATTATTTTTATCAATAGCGCATTAAATAAGAAGATATTTTGAGTTTTAATAATGTAGAAATAAGGGTCTTTCTATGACGAATCCAACGGTGTAAAAAAAAGCAAACGCTCAAAAATCGACATACTTGATTTTAGCTTAGAGCAGCCGACCTGTTCATCAAGCAAGAAGCTACTGCCTCAGCTGTGAGACTAAATGCAAACAAACTATGGAAATCCAACAAAGTCCCTCACGCCAAAATCCTTACCAGGATGGTAAAAGAGGCACCTAGAATATTAGCTGTGAACGACAGGATTCCCAAACTACACCTCTTTGACAAGAAGTACAAAATACAGCTGACAGAAAATCCGAACGAAGGCCTCAATGAAAGGGAAGTGAGGATATTTACAGATGGCTCTAAAACTAAATCTGGCACAGGAGCGGGGGTATTCTCCGAAGACTTGCAGATAAAAATAGCTAGACCAATGGGCACCTGGAATTCGATATTTCAGGCAGAATGCTTCGCAATCATACTCGCCGCCCAAGCAGTAACAGCGAGGAAAATCAGAGAACTTCCAATTCGTATTCTCTCGGATAGCAAATCAGTCCTACAAGCCCTAATGAGCTACGAGTGCAAATCAGGGCTCATATATGAATGTCACAAAGCCCTAACGGCGATAGGGCAAACCAATGAAACTACCATACAATGGATCAAAGGACACAGCGGATCACGCGGCAATGATGCAGCAGACGAATTGGCCAGAAGAGAATCAGATACCCCATTTACAGGCCCAGAACCATGTCTGCCTCTACCAAACGATCAGTTAAAAACTATAGTCCGTAAGGCCATACGAGGTAAGTGGGACGCATGTTGGTCCTCGGAGAGCGGCTGCAATCAAGCCAAAACAGCTTTACCCAGGTTCAACAAGAAACTTACTAACAAACTATTTAAACTTAACAAAAAGCAAATTAGTTGGATCACAGCCACCCTCACGGGGCATGGCCCTTTTAACAAACACTTATTTACTTTAGGTGTTACAGATAGCCCTCTGTGCAGAGCATGCATGGAGAAGGAGGAAACAGCTGCGCACGTGCTCCTCGAGTGTACAGGTGTAGCGGATTACAGGGTAACACACCTGGGTGACGCCAGGTCGCTCCCTGAGGTGTTCAAGGATATTAGGGGGATCCTGAACTTCCTTGGTGAGCTGGGATGGCTAGAGTAGTGCCATCCCTTCATCACGCAAAACAGGCGCACAGAAGACGTCGACTTGCGGAAATTACCCGTTCAAATACGTACACGCTGTATATCCCCGAAGGGGTTTGCAGAGGTACTAATAATTCTGAACATGACGTGAAATTGTCACCTGCTGTTCAAAGTACCCACGTTTGGACAGTGTACTCACGTGATCTTTCGCCGCTTTGTACGAAACTCAGCCATGTGGAATTTCTTCACGGCGTTTTCCCTAATCGTTAAAAACCATGATAAAATTAACCATATATATCTTTTTTAAAGATTCATATATTCTTTTTTAATTTTACTTTATCTACATGCGCTTCTTTTGCCTTACCTGACACTGGCAACCATTATCGGCACTAATTTAGTGCCACTAAATAGCTTAATATGTTGCCACCACGGCCTTATGACTCCTCTAGTTTGTTCTTGACCTTAGGATAAATATGGGGTGGTTTGATACTGACAGTATTATTTGTTTGTATCCTTGTTTCATTTTAGGGTAAGATATAAACTATGCAGCCTATAGTGTTGAGTGAGTCATAAATCCTAGATGTTTAAATATAAACCAAAACTAACTCAAGGAAGGTGATCTTTTTCGTATGCATAAAAATGTTGGATGTGTAAGAACCTGTGGCACTAAAAATAGTCCGGTACACTCTTCGACGCTACTTATATTTATCATTATGTTCTATTTATTTTATGATGAGTGCACATTTCCTTTCTTTATATGCATGTATCTTCTGACTGCAAAGCAAGTACGTATAATTTAATGTAATGTATGTTGCGACTACATTCCATCTTAACACCTCAACTACTGGACTGAAAACAATTTTTTCAAAAGTTTAAAACTATTTTGGATGTAAATCTAAAATGTAAGCTCTAGCTACCACTTTTTGGGATTTATGGCCGTGAGTATATGAATTTATGTAAAAAAGAAGCACTTTTTTTCCCCCCAAGGGCCTGTGTGGTCCCTCTAGTTCGCAGCTGGCATAACTTACCACTATAACGCATTGGAGAGCCATTTAGTCATTCTTTCGTTAAAATAAAAACAAAACATGCCAAAAGCAAAGGTGTAAACGTCAAAGACTAAAGTCTTGTCGATAGCTAGGGCAGTGGTTAGTCTGATTACGTAGTAATCTCTATATAGTTTGTGGTTGCCACAAATGAAAGAATTAAATTGAATTATTGAAATAGAATGTTTGTTATTGTTAATAACTTTTTAATTGATCTCTTTTTGTTCAATAATGAACTTATTTATCTTTTTCGTTTTCTTCTTGAGTGATATAGCTAAGAAATGCATCTATAGCTCAAGTAATAAAGTAAAAGTTACACGACTGCTACAGAGCTAAAGAGTAGTACTTAACTCATCACATCAGAATCTTGAACATTAATTTATCTCGCTGTAAAGATAAAAGTTTTGTGCTAGAAGAATGGAAGAAATGCAATTCTGTAGAGCCTGTTTAAGTGCTCAAGTATTACAGTTCCAATCTGGAAAACACGACCACCTAATTAAAGGATTCGCCGAAGTTACTGGGATTTTGGTTTGTTGATTTATATTATTTTTTATTCTTTATATTATTCATAATATTATTTTTTATTCTTATTAATATATTTATTTAGTAAACGATTACACAACAATTGAAATTAACATCTTTTATGCAAAAAAGTCAATAGCTTTTGGCATGTTACTCATTCATAAATAAATATATTTAACAAAAAGAAGTTCTCAGTTTGATTGTTTGTACGTATGTTTGTCCGCGATCATCTCGCGTTTGGCTAAAGCTATTTGGATGTGGTTTTCTGAAAAGTATGTTTTATTATTAGTATAATATTTAACTACCATTATGTTAAACAGTAGCAATTTATTTTAAAGAACATAGAATTTCAATGTTGCAGAATTGCCTATGCATTCATTTACCAGATCTGATTTCCAGATTATAATCATAACTTTGCCTTAGGTTCTCATTCTGCTTATGGTAAAGCTGTTGTTTTAGTTTTCTGCAAAATATTGTATCAACATAATATTTGACCCATTTATGTGCCAATCATTTTATATGAGAAAAGGTGAAAACATATCTGTCAAGCATTAATTGAAAAGATTAATCTTTCACATACTTTGTGCGATTCTGTTCCTCCTAAAAGTAAACCCATCTAAATATAAAGATATTTATGGAATGGTTTATATATCTGTAATAACAACTCTAATACAAATAGTTTATCAAAGTTACAGAAAATATTCTGAACCTATAAAGAAAGGTGTATAATTAATAAAATCACTGAAATTGTTCCAGTTGCCAGAGCCAGTGATCTATATGTGCCCAAATTGTGCAGCTGCTTTGAAGAAGTGCATACACTTTCGCAGGAAATGTATCAAAATACATGATATGCTAGTTACAGTAAGTACATAATATTTCTATGTCAAAACAACATTATTAGTTTGAATTCTTGGTTTAATTGTACAAAAATGTTTGGGAAATAATCTTTGTGAAGTATATCTAAAAATAAATATGAATATGTTTGCTGTTTTGGCGAAGTTCAAAGGATGAATGTGCGGGCGCCCAATTACTGTTTAAACACACACGGGCAGTCGCCAGTCAGTCCCTCCATAGTATTCTTTGGTCCCACCCGAGAGACAATTTTGACGTTCTTAGAATATTACCAGGAAGAAAAAGTATTATGGAATCCCTAACATAAATTCCATAAGGACAAGAAAAAAAATCATGATGCTTAGATGACAATAACACCATTTTATATTAGAACTTATAAATATGAGGTTGACACCTCAAATCCCTTTCTTATTACCTCTTAGATTCATATTTGTAGAGATGTTGCTCTAATGTTATGTTGTGAAATTCATATAATATTTATAAAATTATAATCTTACATTTTAAATTATTGGTTAACTATATTGGCTTTTTATTTTCAGTTACCAAAGGAAGAGATCAGTGTTTTATCTAAACATAAAGAAGCAAATAAACAAATATTTCCTACAACGAATGAAATAGGTATCAGCCCAGAATCATCAGATAATGAATTTAAGTTAGAAGTGGGTATAAAAGCAGAAACTAATGCTAATGTTTTTAAATCAATAGATGATCACAACAAAACAAATGTTAAAGATGAGTATAATGAAAATAGCACTAGTGATATTGGCGAAGTTAATAATGAAATGCAGAGTGATAGTGAAATTGATGAAAATAAAAGATCTGATGATGATATTAGCACATCACATGATTTGAATAAGTGTGAAATAATTAAAGAGCCTGATAAAGAAACAAAAGTTGTAAATGATGAAATGAAAGATAATACAAATGAAGAAAGCATACTCAATAGTGATAAAACTATGACAAAGAAAAAAGCTAGATTAAAAGTTCGAAAACTTATTAAGAAATCTAATAAAAATCAAGCAGAAAATTCTAGTGATGAAGACAACATTCCATTAGCACTAAGTAAAAAATACAAAAGCAGAAAAGATCCAGTTGAGAATCCAGAGGAAAGTTTTATAGATAACTTTACAACTGTAATTATTTTAACCCCTGATGAAGCACGCAAAGAGGTAGAGGCCCGAAAGGAGACTAGTAATTATAAAACTTGTTTATTCAAGTGTGATTATTGCTATAGAGGATTTGATCTAGAGAACACTTTTAGTAATCATATGAAGAAACATAACTCTGTAAGTATAAAAAACCAGCCAAAGGTTCTCAGAAAGACATTACAATAAGTAGTAAGACCACCAAATGAAAATGGCTTAAATTGTGATGCACAATGAACTGTTTACTATATTTTTTTATATCTTGAAGTTATAGTTCATAAGGCCATACAAAGTTCACCACACTGGCCCTAGTGTGGATTGGCAATTTATATAAATTACATTTATGTTCCCCAATAGTGGGTAATTATTTTTCTTGCACCCTAAGTCCTCTTTTAATCCCTACTTTATTCGAAAAGCTATCTATGTATTGCATTCAACAGTTAACATGCTTTTCAGGAAACAGGCAGCAAAGAGTGTGAATTTTGTCACGTGCGGTTTACAACGCTAAGAAGATTAAAGGGACATTATCAAACTAGTCATACCAGAAAGTTCTGTTGTAAAATTTGTCCATACACCTGTTATTCACCGTAAGTATTAGTAAGTTTTATATGAATGTACTTTATTACTTTTCGGTAAAAGCTGGCCATCTCTCTCATAACTATCAGCTATCTAACTCAGCATCATTATAATTATCACAGTTAATATATTATGTCCACTGATGACCGTACTGACATGTTACCTAAAACAGCTCCACAACACAATTCGCGACAAAATCGAATCCTCTCGAGGCCTCTCATGAAGTAGAATGATGAAGTTCCCTAAAAACCGAAAACTAAAGAGGGCCTTGAGGGTATTGCAGGAGCAGTCCTTGTTGACAACTTTCGGTGTCCATTCAATTAGTAGAGATGATGAATCTTCTTAAATAAAAATAGTAAAAATAATATCCTTTCAACCTTTACTTCTCAGTTTTTAATCCAAACACCATTCGTTATTCCACCAAGGTCTGTACGAGTGCTGGCAGTGCAGTGCGATGTAGTTTTTAGCAGTTGACTAAAATAAGTAGAGATGTTAAATCTTCATTAAATAGTGTTAATTCAACCATCATTTCATCTCTATCTTTTCAGTTTTCAATCGAAACACCACTCGTTGTTCCACCAAGGTCGTCTATACGAGTGTGGGCAGTGCAGTGCAATGTTCACACAGCGCAGTACGTTTTTGATGCATCGCCGATTGAAACACGGGAAGCGAGGGTATATTTGTGAACGGTGCGGGGATTCGTTCGATTCCCCGGCGGGATTGAGAGTGCATCGGTCTAAGACACATTCGCAGGTAGTTACGGAAAAAATATAAAAAGTTATATTTTTTATTGTTAGTTGACTGAATTGAGCTGCTTGTCTTTTAAGTTTTATAGTTAGAGAACCCAATTTGTATAAACTATCTTATTTGACAGAATTCAGAAGAATGTTAGTAAACATGTATGAGAATTAGTACAATTCATATTCATGTTTATCTTTTTTGTCTTAAATTAATAGTTTACTATTTTATTACGTAAAAAATATTAATGGGCTTCAAAATAATCTAGATATTTAATAAAATAATAGTTTAGAACTTTAATAAAATTTAAGCAGTTCAAACGCCGCCATTTTGCGCGCGCTTTGCGTGACGTCACATGACACTTCCAGTGGGTGTTAACCTTAGGGCTATAACGCACTAGCGGCCTGCCGCGATGCGGTATGCCGATGCGGCACGCCGCAGTATGTACGGTCAGCCGTAACGGCACGCCGTATTCCGGCTAACCGTATGTTCTTGGCTCACTGCGGTCTGCCGCAATCGTCAGTGCTTCTAGAAATATTGAACACGACGACGACGGACTGGCGGGCGGGACGCGGCGTTTGCGACTACCGCGCCGAGTGCGTGGTGGGGATGCGGCGCGCCGCATCATTCAACCGGCGCGGCTCGTCGCAGCTCTGGAACAACCGGAGCGGTTGACGGCTGGCCGCAAATCAGTGCGTCGTCATCGTGCGGTTTCATATACTAATCGATGTGCGGCCTACCGCAACGGCACGCCGCATGGCGGTCAACCGCTAGTGCGTTATAGGCCCTAGTGTTTACTGTTTAATATCGTGTCAGATGACGTCACATTTCGTTCGACCAATGGCGGCGCGTTTTGGAAGTTTGAATTTCCGCTCCCTTATGTTATTTGTACTTTTTGAATATAATTTTAGGGGTGTAAATAATAAGTAAATAAAAAAAATCCTTTTCATTATAATATTACCATAAAATATTTTTCGTCATTAAAAATTTTATGCATATTCGATATTCGGTTGCAGTAATTCGAAGTTCCATACATTTGAGATATAACAAATAAAATAGAAAAAATCCCAGGCCCGCCATACATTTGATTGCATGTAGTAGAAGAAAAATATTGGCATCTTGATATGTGCATCTGGATCGAGGGCCTAATTTTTTTTTCTTTGTAGAACAAATTGAGACTAACAGTAAATGTAGTTAAAATTTGTTAAAACTCATAGAAAAGCCCCATAGATTTCTTAAATATGAATTAGAAGTACTACTCAGTTCAGACGCGCGCATAAAGTGGCATCGTCAAATCTCAGAAAGTACTATGTCCGAGTAAATAATTTTTATTTTAAAATTTACCTGAGAATTTCTTAAATTATTTAAAAAATTTACAATCCGCTAAAATATGGCTTTACAGATTTATGATAGTTTTATTTGGGCCCTCAATCCATACGTTACTGTACTGAGAGCCCTAGTTTACAATGGGTTCACATAAAGTAACACATAAATTGACTTTATACTTTATAGTTGAACACCCCTATAAATTAGTTAAAAAGAAATAATGACATAAAAGAGACAATTGAATAGTATATAACAGTCGTTTTGTCGTAAAAACATTCGAACTGAGGGCCCAAATATTTTCGATCTTATTGTCTAGGTACAACGTCCTTGTTAAAACAAAATAGATCACCTGTTTTAAGTAATTCTTAACTAAAGTTTTTCATACAGTATTTTATTCTAAATGCCATACTTTAAAACAAAACTAATTTGCATTTTTTAAGTAGGAGCAAATTTATACGGTAACCATGGTTTTGTTTATTTTTCTACTACCCTCATCAAGGCGGTATTTTTAAGCGACTAAGATTTTATTTATTACTTGAGCGGTGTATGTTTTCTGATTACGTTGGGTGTGCAGTGCAATTATTAAATATTAAACAGTGCAGCTTTGTATTGTATTTATAATTACCAGTTTCCGGTTTGTGATACTGAAGTAAGTACTTAATACTTTAATACAAATAATTTAATGCAATTAAATAGTGAATCTGCTATAAACACCTATAATTGAGTAGATATGGAACTGATATTATTAGATTTTATACCGTATCGTACCCTATATCTCAGAATTAACAGACGTTTGATTCAATTTATTTGAAAGTTTATCGAACATAGTAGGTTTGAATATCGTTGTGTAATAGGTATTAATTTAAGTAAACACATAAAACAGTTTGCGATCCTTACGTTTACCTGTACAAAAATTATAAAAGCTAATAATAGTGGGGTGATTGTTTGTTTGGTGTTCGTTCGTCTGCTTGTTAGTGGATTCTCTGATGCTAATAATAACTGATTGTAACTAGAGTGTTATTAATTTCTATTGAAATATTTTATAGAAACGAGACGCTATGAAACGGAGGGGTCGAAAACCGAAAGTAGATATAAAAACACAAATTGAATTATTTCATAAATATGCTAAAGTGTTGCATAAAAGTAATTTAAAGTATAATGACCCTATCTTCGCAAGTATGGCTGAAGAATTAGGTGGATAAATGACACCAATAGCTTTGTATATGTCATTTAATATAATAATACTCAGCAGCTTATAGGCACGATTGTCCACAACAAAATGAAATAGCAGATGATATAACACATGAAAGTCATAGCTCAGTCAATTCCACTCCTCCTAATGTTCCTAAACGGAAAAGGTAAAATCAGATGGGCAAAATGAAATATTTTCATTTGATTTAGATGTATATGATCTAAAAAAAGTTGAACCTCTAACCTCATATAAGAAGAGAACAGATGGCAGTATCCGAACATATAAAACATTACTAAAATATAAATGGTCTTACATTATTAAAAATAAAATATGGTCAAAGACCAAACTGCGTTGTACGTGGATTTTAAAAAAAAGTAAAATTCAAAATGATTATATTAAATTAAAAGGTCATTGTTGTCAATGTTTTGCACAGATTAAGTTATCAACTTTAAAAAGAACTGAAAAATTACATACATTTTTATGTAGCCTACAAAATATACAAATATCTTTTAAACATAAACCAGAAAGGAAATCAAAACTTACACCGTACACGAGATATCAATTAGCTAAACAATTAAAATATAAACCAGCTATTTTGGTTCGCCATGAAATGGCTTCAAAAGTAATTGGAGAAGAAGAGTATGAGCCGCCAGTGTTACCTACAGTTTCCGCCTTACGACAAATTAAATCTGAAGCTAAAATTGGAGAATCGTTTGATGCAAATGCTTTATTTTCACTTTTAATTATGGCCAAATCTTCAGATTATTCAAACGCTATCCGTGATATTCATGTTCATCCAAATTTTTATATTTACTATTGGACGGATAAAGAAATTGAATACTACAATGTGTTTTATAATAAATTCAACCAAGTCACTATGACAATTGATGCGACTGGCTCGTTTTTTGGAAAAATAATCCTACCTGATGGTACTGAACTAACTAACTCACTATTTTTGTATGCTGGGCTTGTTACAGCTAATCAGTTTTTAAAATCTGTTCCTATTCTTTACATGGTTACAGATTCTCACACAGCAACATCTATATCAAATTGGCTGAAAATATGGTTGAGTAGTGTAACTAATGTGCCCACTGAAGTAATCACTGACGATTCTTCAGCTTTGCTATCTTCTGTCACTCAAGCTTTTACATCGTATAATAGTACAAGAGACTACATACACCATGTTATTTTCAGTTTTAGAGGGAAAAAGTGCCACTGTACCAGCTACTTTCATAAGGCTTGATACTAGTCACTTCATAAGAACACTTAATAATTTATCGTGTTTCAAAGATGACACAGATAATCGTATAAAGTACTTTTGTATACGCTGTATTTTGCTGTTGAAAAAATCTGAGGAATTTAATGTTGCGAAACGGATAATTGAAGATATCGGAAAATGTTAGTAGAGGACGACCTCGGAGGACACATTTGGATCAAATAGAAAATGTGCTCAAAAAGGCAGGTGTCCGCAGTATGAAGAATAAAAGAGCATGTATGAAAAGATTGATGGATGTAAACGAAGCCAGAGAGGTTTGCCAGGATCGTACAAGGTGGCGATCGATAGTCTCTGCCTACCCCAATGGGAACTAACGGCGTGAGAATATGTATGTATGTATGTATATCGGAAAAAACTAAGATTATTGAAGCTAAAACACGCCTTGATCAATTAATGAAAGTTGATGCAGATACAGCAGCAGATGATATCAAAGGAGAGACTTTTCAAGAGACATTTGTTGAACAGGACCAATTAGACGAAACGGAAAACGTTGAATTATTGACATGGTTTGACTGCTTAATCGATCGTAATAAAAAAGCTTAATAGTAGAAAACAATGCCAATTCTTATTATTATCCGCCGTTTCTATCGTCACTGAAAAGATTATTATATAAGTTACCATTATGGTCAAATTTAATGTGTCCTTTTTTTAATTCATATAATAAAGTTTCATCATCATCGGCAGTTGAAAGCCATTTTAAAACATTAAAAAAACATATATTTATAACAAAGATTTTAAAACACCGTATTGATCAATTTCTGAAAACACATTTAGAAAATTTAGATGGTGAATTAAAAATTGGTTTGGCATCAAGGTTTAGTTACAAAAAAAAACTCCAGCAAAGAAAATTTATAGAAAACGAAAATGTGAAGATGCAAAAAATACAAAATCCAAATGAGCAAAAAATTCTAAATACAGCCGATGCCAACGATTTCCTGTAGACTCGATATTTTCTGATGCACCTAGTTTTAGTGAAAATTGGAAAGGAGAGAACATGAAAGTTACAGAACCAAATTCAGATGTAAAAAAAGTAAAATTTATTAGAAATGGTAATTTATGCAGTCCTGTCCGTAGCGGTGAAAATGAAATTAGATTAATGAATACTTGCGCCTTAGATTCTGTTCTGTACTATACCTTTTATGTTTAGGATACAAAAACAATATAAACATTATGAAGAGTGTAGGTAATTTTAAAAAGTGTATTAATTACACAATACATTCAACATTTATCTGACCATAATTCACATCATGAAGTTTATGAAATGAGGGCTCGTATAGCTTTAGAATATTTTTCGAAAACACAACAAAATAAATTGATAAATGTCGATTGCACGTGTAATGCCACATTCATATTTGAAACTGTTTTATTAAATTGCATTTCAAGTGCTGTTTCCACGAAACAGTGTTTACATAAATTGTGCACGGCAAAAAACATCTCTAGACTAGTGGCATTTCTGCCAATTAATATTGATATGATTAACATTTTTGGTATTTCCAGCCTAGAAGACGCCATTTGTATTTTCAATGAAAAAAATGATACTTGTATCTCTTGTAACTATCAAGCAATTACTAATTACGAGGTCTCGAATTTGATCTCGTTTGATTTAAACGGGACAAATAAAGTCAATTTAAAAGATATACCCGAGACAGTAACTTTAAAGGTAAATATTTCAAATTATTAGGCTGTACTGAATACGTTCCAGCGTCTATACCAACTGGTATCGGTCATTACAAAGGACATGGCTTTGTAAATGGGCACATGATCTGCTATGACGACTTGATGACAGCATCTTGTAATAGTAGAGAAGGAGAATCTATTTATTTACATACTTTGCCATATATGATTTCTGAATCTGTTGAAGATTAAGATAAGGAATCCTGAATTTTCCGTTTTTTTTTCTGGTCTTAGTTATGTATAATTACTTATATGAAAATGTGTAGGTACTATATCTAACCTATAATTAAGCAGTGGCTGAGGAATTTCTGATTCCTTAGCTCTGGCTACCCCATCTAGGGATTTATAGCCGTGAGTATATGTATGTACCTACTACACTAATGTTAGTTATAATTATAAGTAAAATATTTGTTTATAAAGAATGGGAACTATATTTTCTATCACCAAAATTTATATTTGTCATCAAGTTGTATCACCTAATAAATAGATCTATCGCCACGAAATATTTTCGTTCTCAGATAAACAAAAATTGTTCCCAGGTATGAATTATCAAATTAATGTTAATATATGTGTAAAATAAGAGATCGATAACCAATAAAATTATATTGCATTACATGAATATAAACTTCGTTCTTATAATAACAGTTTTGTTACTTAAATAATAGCTCTGTGCTCAGAATGGTAGATCTGTCACAAAATAAATCGATTATCGATCCCGGACTGCGACTCTTTTTTATTTGATATTTTGTCACCAATACAGTAGCAACATTTTATTTCGTTCAGATATTAAATTAATAGTATTCGTTACCAATTTAATACATCAATTTATAATTTTAATGAAAAAAATATCAAAGGGGCGGGAGAAATTGGCGCGCTTTAAAAATTAGGTAAGGCAAACAAAATACAAAACTTTGAAAATACATGGACTGATTTTCA
This sequence comes from Bedellia somnulentella, assembly GCA_963576735.1. Classification (NCBI taxonomy): domain Eukaryota; kingdom Metazoa; phylum Arthropoda; class Insecta; order Lepidoptera; family Bedelliidae; genus Bedellia; species Bedellia somnulentella. Next base: position 8,961,183 of record OY755180.1, read on the forward strand.
TGAATACAAAGTCCAATGGTTCGGCAAATGGAGAGTGGATCTACCACACAATATTGATTGGATGCATGGGAATGCAACTGCCCTGCGTTTTACAAGAAATATATGTGCAAACATACTATCGGATTAGCCATACGCTTAAAGCCGGCCAACCCTAGACCAGAAGCAAAAAATGTGCTTATCGGCCAGAAAAGAAAAAGGGGGCGCCCTTCGAATTCCAAACCAGCGCTGATTATTCAGTTATTATTGTTTTTAACAATAAATATTGATTATTAACTTTAATTAAGTGTTTTATCTACTATTCTGCTAGCCATAAGCCAGCTATTTTAAACCAGCGCTGATTGTTCAGTGGTAATTATTTTAAACAATAAATATTGATTATTTTGACTTTATTTGTTTTATTTACTACTCTGCAAAAAAAATATTTAAATATAATTTATACTACCAGTGATGATGACAACCCTAATTTTTTATTTGCACTTAATGCAATTTTTTAGTAACATAATATGATTTATTGGTGATCTCTTCAAATTAGTTTGCTTAAATACTTATTAGGACACACCTATTATAATACATACAAAAACATTTATTTGGTACTAGACCTTATATCTCAGGATTTAAGGTGATTTATTGTGGAACTGATTTTGCATTGTTTGGTGACTACATTTTGGTGACAGATCTACTATTTTGAGGACAAACCCTATTATTTAAGAAACACAAAACTAATTAAATTGGTGATAGCTTAAATGATACCCATAAAGAATTAACTAAAATAAAGTTTGCTTAGTAGTATTTGTTTTTGTGTCCAACGTGTCCAAAGAACATCATGGTAACCCTAACCCTTTGCTTCTACTTAAAAAATGCAAATTAGTTTTGTTTTAAAGTATGGCATTTAGAATAAAATACTGTATGAAAAACTTTAGTTAAGAATTACTTAAAACAGGTGATCTATTTTGTTTTAACAAGGACGTTGTTCCTAGACAATAAGATCGAAAATATTTGGACCCTCAGTTGGAATGTTTTTACGATAAAACGACTGTTATATACTATTCAATTGTCTCTTTTATGTCATTATTTCTTTTTAACTAATTTATAGGGGTGTTCAACTATAAAGTATAAAAGTCAATTTATGTGTTACCTTATGTGAACCCATTGTAAACTAGGGCTCTCAGTACAGTAACGTCTGGATTGAGGGCCCAAATAAAACTATCATAAATCTGTAAAGCCATATTTTAGCGGATTGTAAATTTCTTAAATAATTTAAGAAATTCTTAGGTAAATTTGAAAATAAAAATTATTTACTCGGACATAGTACTTTCTGAGATTTGACGATGCCACTTTATGCGCGCGTCTAAACTGAGGGCCCAATCAATTCGCCCGTAGTATCTCTAATTCATATTTAAGAAATTTATGGGGCTGTTCTATGAGTTTTAACTAATTTTAACTAAATTCCCTGTAAGTCTCAATTTGTTTTACAAAAAAAAAAATTGGGCATACAGATGCACATCATCTTGATGGGTCAAACTACGACTGCGCAGCCAACTTTACGTACGTACGTCCATACACGGACAGCTCGAGCTGTCGAACCGTTTTAAGTATTTGACAGCTTACTATAGAGTGTATGTAACATAGGCTATCATAGGGTAGCTTGAAATTTCAAATACTCAAACGTTCACTACTAATACTTCTGAACATCGCGTGACGTTGTCACCTTGTGTTCAGAGTACCCACGTTTTGCTTGGACAGCTTACATGATAGAGGGCAGGCCTATCGCCGTTTTGTTTGAATATACAGTTACATGACTAGGTAGGGAGAACATCATACGAAGTGGGTTTCTCACGACGTTTTCCCTCAACGGGAACAATTATTATAAATTCATCACACATGTGCCTTAAGAATGCATTAAGTACAAATTATGGTAGGCGTGACCTGGGATTTGAACACACGACTGTCTGTATGATAGGCTGTTGTTCTTCCCACTGAGCTATCACGGTTATAGCTTGACATCTCGAGCTGATATCGATCACTAGCTAACTTTTAGAGGTGTCGGTGTATGTCGGCTTTAATATGACATATACACGTATACTTACGGCTATAAATCCCAAGGAGGGTTAGGCTGTACTTGTAATCATAAATGCTTTAGGGAATTAAATAGGTAAAAAATGTAATGTAAAGATTCGTAGTTTATAGAGTCAGGTACATCATCCAACGATCACTTAAATGTGCCGAAAATCCCGAGTCGCCTTTTTATTGTAATGTGATCTGTCTTAACTATTAGGTCTTCATCGTTTGATTCTTTTGATATTTTAACTGAAGTCGCAATTCATAATCCAGTGAAATATATCCTATGTTTTTAAATACTGGGTGTTACAAGAATATTATTTTAAGCGCTTAGCTACTGCAAGATTAATACAGAGTAGGAAAACACTATCTATCAATCGCCACTTTGTTAATGTAGGAAGGATAAAAAAATAATTTTCAAAGTGGTACAATAAAATCTTAATAACTCTTTCATTTCTTAGTTTCTGCTTCATCGCGGTCATCATAATCACTCAAATTGCATAACCTTGACTGTTACAGGCAAAAGAAGCAAAAGTGAAATCCGGTCCCAAATGTGAAGAATGCAATGTGCAGTTCATATCAGAATTTGCGTGGAAGCGACATCTAGTGTTGTCTTCTAAACATGATGTCAAGTACGTATCAGTAATTAGAAAGTTTTTTGTTCATGAAAACCTCATGTGGAGAAAAATTCCCGCTGGTTTCGAAATTTTTCTTTCCCTTATTTATTAGATATGTATTAGTATTTTATTCTCGTAATATCGCATGAATTAAATATAATAATATATATGTTGTTTTCAGTAATGGCTGTGAAATCTGTGGCGAAACATTCCCTAGCGAACAAGACTTGAAAACACATATTAAAATTCACGCGCGGAAACCCAAAAACTCTAGCGACGTTATGAAAGAATATCCAACCAGCTGTGATAGTGTGAGTTGATAATAAGTATAATTCTAACTTGGTCGGAACTTGCAAATTTTAGTCGTTTAGTGGTAAAGGCCTATGATGCAGAGACATGGTTACAAATCCTGAGTCAGGCCTAAAATAGTGCCTTTTCTTTCTTTAAAAGTCTTTTGAACGTTCGAAATATAACGTGATGAATACTTTAATCCATCTCTATGTGCTCAACTAGAATAACATCGTGTACTTCTATGCAGACTTTATAGGACACCAACTAATTTAATATGGGGCTATTCATAGCTTCACTTACCGCGTTATCGTTGTTTAACTTTTCTTTCGACGCCGTCATCATACTTTCTATCCCTAGGAAACAAGCTTACCAGATATAAAAACTTTCATTTGTTTCCCTTTTCACTTATTTCAATCATTCTGACTTTTTAGTATGTTTAGTTTTTTTTTCTAGTTTTATATACATACATATACTCACGTCATTATTGGGTTAAGCAGAGACTATAATCATTATAAGAAATATGAAATAATAATTCCACCTTTTCTCAGTCTATAATAACTTTCAAGCAATTCGGTAAAACAACAACCCATGAGCAAATCGAAGAGCCATTAAGAAGCCACTCATTGCTGTCAGAAAACCCGAGGGATTCCGAACCAGTCCATAGAATGTAATCCCGTTAACTCATACTCAGGCATTCGAAGCTTCATAGAACCTCTTTTAAATGCATTTACAGATAACTATACTAAGTAAAATAGCATATAATAAATATTAAATTTCCAGTGTGACACATGGCTAAGCAATCACAAGGAATACAAGCATCACATGAGCGTGTACCATCCCGGTAAAGTGGTGCTGAAGAAACCATCCACTTCCGAAGATATGGTGTGCGTTTGTGAAATATGCGGGAGACGGTTTACGGTAAGTAGTTATATCAAACTATAGATATATATTATATCGATAGGTGACTAGCTTCTCGGTCTGGAGGTTGCGGGTTCGAACCCCACTGAGAGAAACATTTATGTGATTAGCATAAATGTTTGTTTCTTAGTCTTGGGTGATATTAATATGTGTATTATATAGTATTTAATATATCGTTAAGTTAGTATCCCATAATACAAGTCTTACTTAGTTTTGGGCTAACTTGATCTGTGTATAATATGTCCTTATATTTATTTTGTTTATATCTGTAGAAGTTTTGTCTTTATTGCCTTTTGTCCGTACGAAAAAGTGTTACGTTCTGATTGAGCAAGCGAGAGGGATAGAGAGTTACGATTGGTTGACATTCAGCTTGTGATGTGTGTTTTACTCTTTTATTTCATTTTGGTGATGCCCCTGAGTAGAAGAAAAACGGTCAGCACAGTTGAAAGTTTAACCTTTATTACAATCGTTTGCCTTCTTCATCGAGTTTCAAAAATTTCAATCCTCTTGCTGTTTAATCCCAATTTTTAATTAACAGGCATAAACATAGTTACAGTCAGTAATAAATTAAAAAACTAAAATTACTTGCAGAAAATCTGCTACCTCCGCTACCATCAACGCCTACATACGGGCGAGAAACCGTACAGTTGTGAATACTGTCACAAAACATTCATGTTTCTGAGCGCTCTGTACGCGCACAGAAAAACTCACACGAGTCGAGACCATCCGTGTGAGATGTGTGATAAGCATTTTACTTCTGTTTCGGCGCTGAGAAAGCATGTTAAGGTAAATATTAAGGAAATTAATACGTGAAGCCAAAATTTTTGGATAATTTTTAGTGAAATTGCGCAAAAGAACAACATGGGAAATTAAACTATAGGGATAAGTCTTTTGCGAAGAGAAAATTTTTGGAAAGTTTTTCTTTGCAAAACATCTATATATTATTATCAACTGTCACTCAATCTATTTAACGATAGATTCTTTCTAATGTTTTCTTTGTCGAAAGAAATCGCTTTTATATATTACCTTTTTATGTTTAGACTACTACTTATTACACTTCTACTACAAAAATACTCGATGTTAAAACTAATTTGGTTTACATAAAGTGTTGTGACGACGTTCGTGACCGAGTGGTTAGGTGACTAGCTTCTCGGTCCGGAGGTCGCGGGTTCGATACCCACTAATGGAAACATTTATGTGATGAGCATAAATGGTTTTTCTTAGTCTTGGATGTTATTTATATGTGTATTATATTATATTATGCTGTGTAGTGTCGGCTTAGAATAGCACTATCCCATTTCTTTCGGTGGGTGTACGTAAGAGGCGACTAACGGAATTGGGGCTTTTAAGGGATTTTTGGGCGATGCGGTTGGAGACCCATCACTAACAACCTTTATTTCACCATATTTTCCCCACTCAAATTCCAAAAGTGGCTGAGGAATTTCTAATTCCTCAGCTCTGGCTACACCTTTTAGGAATTTATAGCTGTGAGTATATGTATGTATGTATATTATATTAAATATATCGTTGAGTTAGTATCCCATACAAGTATTAAGTTGTACTTACTTTAGGGCTAACTTGATCTGTGTCATATGTCCGTAAATATTTGTTTATCTATTAAGATTCAAAATTAGTTATTATTCATTTGTTTTAGAAAAGTCATCTAAACATTCGTCCACACCAATGCAACGCGTGTCCTAAAAACTTCCTGAACAAATGCGACCTCGAGTGTCACGTGAAATACGTACATTTGAAGGTGCCGTGGCCAAAACGAGACAGAAGCAAGAAAAGAGTACGCAATATTATTACAGATGCTATGCTTTCTGAGCCAGTTTGTGATAAGAGTTAGAATAAATGTACCTACTATTGTTTTTTTTGTCTTTATTATTGATCTAATAGTTACCTATATCTTTTGGAGTGCTCCAAATTACCAACCCATCTATCTTCCTTCAGTTAGTTACGTCGCAGGCCTTTTAAGTACTATTTACCACTATTTTTTATTTACTGCTATTTTGAAATTACGAACTGTTTATTTTAACGGAAAATGTGGGTTTATCGCAAATTTATTGTTTCAAATAGCTAAGATCTTTTGGCTTATTCCGTTTATCCACCCTAAAACAGCCTCCCTAAGTCGGATATTCGGAAACGCATGTCCGTCTAGCCACCCTGAACGGGGTGGATATCCGGAATGCATGTAATATGGTTCTTCCGATTTTCTAACCTGCCTACGTACAGTCATTTACAGAAAAAAGACCCTAAGTTTGTAAGATATTTTTATTCAAACTGTAAGTAAGAAAGTAGGTATGTTTATCTTAAGTATTTTAATGTTCACAATGTTTCTTGGACCCATTTTGTTCCTGTAAATTACTGTACTTGGGGTAAAAAATCGGAAGAACCATATTATATGCATTCCGGATATCCACCCCGTTCCGGGTGGCTAGACTGACATGCGTTTCCGAATTAGGGTGGATAAACGGAATAAGCCGATCTTTTTTTTATAATGAAGCCTGCGGCCTGTCCAACGCTAGTTTTTAGTATTTTGGTGTGGAAATCCTAAGGAAGGATGACCAAAATCCGCCTACACTAAAGGTCCAATGCTGTGAGACAACTGATTCTCGGAGATCGTCATTTGACATATCAAGAAAATAGAAACGCCATTGGGCATCTTAGAGACAACCGCTTAAAATAGCTTATTCTAAGCGGTTGGTGTGAGAAAGCTTTTTGGCTGTTGGTTTCAAAATTTGCTTTCTCACGATCATAAGGCTACTCTTCAGAGATTAAACCGACGAAGTCCAATAGCATTTACATGATCAGTGGTGACGAATCTTAGATCTAGTCGACATGATAGTATAAGATCCCGCTGCTAAATCTCTACGTTCATAACGTATAAAGTCAAACACACATTTTAACAAGACGCAGCCAGGCAAAAGTGGCCGCAAGTAATTTTAATTTAATTAATGTTTATTATTTTTCGGAGACAAATTTCGTTCACTTGTTTTCGAAACATAATAACATCCCCATCATAGCAGTGTATATAAAGAATATAAAAATCCATAGGTGCCTTTGCAAATTCGGCCGCAACTACCTCGCAGCCAGGTGTAAGTAGGTTATATTTTGGTGTGTTTTATACGTTCATAAGTTACACGCATATTTCTTATATGAAATTAAAGCTATTTTTTTTCCTAATATGATAATACATAGCTGCCTGTGAAAAAGCGGCCGCAAATTAGGGTTGCCATCTGTTAAAAACGCGATATATCCAAATATATTTCACTAACTGTGTTATTGTTGCCATTTTTCAGAAGAAAGAAACATAAAGGGACTTTACATACTAAAACTTAGTTTTGCGGCTGTTTTAAGAGATTGTTAAGCGCGGCTGGAAAGCCATTACCAATCATGCTTTATTATAAAAAATACTCGCGTTACAGCTGAAATGACTAACTCTTTACTTGTATCATATTTTATTTTTACTCGTACGATACTCGTATAGTCGCCACACTGCTCCCCTCCTAGTCGATAGACGATATCGAAGAGCTAGGAGGTACCATTACCATAGTCTAGCATGACCAGTGAGGCCGAATAGTGTACCAGTAGATGCTCATCTTGTCGAGGGGTCACCACTGTAGAAACAGCAAAGAAATACTGGCGAGTACACCCTTGCTGTGTACTAGACATGTGTAAGTACTGTTCGTAATATATAACGCGTAATATGGCTCGACCGCGTACTGTAACAGCACGCATGACGCGGTATAGTTTGGCAAGTAAAAATAAATAATAAATAAAAATATCTTTATTAACATAATTAATTTAACAAAGTACATGAGCAATGGTTCCCGCACTAGGTTAAATCCTGTATTGCGGGTAACATTACACGATAGTTTTATAATTTAAGCATTTATTTTTTTTAAAAATTAAGACTAAGTTTAACACTAAAAATCACACAGATAAGCTATGTGAATATTACTACTATTTTATAAATAAAAAAATATAGAAAAGAAACTTATACTAATAGAATGTGTGGTGTGTGTGTGTGTGTGTGTGTGTGTGTGTTTGTGTGCAAGTTTATTTTTGAACGATTAGTAGGTAAGTCTTCAGTTTCATCATATGTCATACATTTCAAACATTCTGTTATCACTTTTTTTAATTCATATCTACTCAAATGTTTTATTTGTAACATTTTATTAAATTTATTATAAAGATACCCTCCAAGAAATAACATAAATCTGCCAGAAAAGAATGTTCGCAGTTTAGGAATTTGAAAAATGTTACCAAAACCTCTTAAATTGTTTGATTGGTAGTCAATATTTCGGCTCTTTTTGTGCATTGTCATTAATATTCTTAGTAAGTATATTTTTCTCACTGAAAGCAAATCCGCATCTCTATATAAATTCACTGTAGGATACATATAAGGCAAATTTAATCCTACCTTTAAAACAGCTCTCTGTGCGCGTTCCAACGGCAATAAAATGGTTTTAGAGCTTCCTCCCCATGTGTCAATGCAATATGATAATATAGAATCACACAGAGCATAATAAACTATCTTAAAAGTATGAGTATCAATGACATGTCGCAGATTTTTGAATACAGCGATAAGTTTACGAACTCTCGAAGTGAGTAGTTCTATGTGTGGTCTAAAGGTTAGGTGACAGTCTATGATAACTCCCAAATATTTTATTGTGGACGTTCTTTCGAGCTTAGGACATTTACAGAGTACTGCTTGGTTACAATTTATTTCGTGCGCTACAATGTTAAGGTCACTGGAAGGCTGAGTATTTTTACGAATGCTGAATGTGAGATATTTGGTCTTGTCACTATTTAGGCTAAGTAAATTTGTGGCCATCCAATCAGAGACTGAATCAAGGCCTTTTTGTGCATATTGTCTCACTGTTTGCCAGTCATCACCCCAAAATACTAAAGCTGTATCATCTGCAAACGTAAAAATACGGCCGTGCTGCAGCTTCATTTCACACAGGTCATTTATATAGAGAAGAAATAGCGTCGGGCCAATTACACTTCCCTGTGGAACACCGTAAGTAACCTCAATAGGGTCGCTAACTGTGTCACCTAACTTTACTGATTGAGTTCTTTGTGTCAAGTAATCTGCAAATAATTTTAATTGGTCTCCCCGAATACCGTAGCTTTCTAATTTTTGAAGTAGGATGTGAATAGATACGGTATCAAAGGCCTTTGCCAAGTCGATAAAGATACCGAGACACTTTTTACCTCTATCCACATCACTAACTATTAGGTTTGTGAGGTCAGCAACTGCATCTGCTGTGGAAATACCTTTGCGGAAGCCATATTGATTGGATGACAGTATATTTTTTGATTCCAGGTACTTTAGTAATCGACTATTAATTAGCTTTTCCAGTATTTTAGAAAGTGTTGAAAGAAGAGATATTGGTCTATAATTTCCATACGATCGTTTATCTCCATTTTTATAAATGGGCGTTATAAGGGCTTGTTTAAGGATTTTAGGGAAAATACTATTTGAAAAAGATAAGTTTATCAAGTGAACCAGGATTGCATTCAGTTCATGTTGGTTTTTTTTAAATATGGTGGATGATATCATATCATGGCCTGTGGAGTATTTGTTGTTGAGACTGTTTACAGTACTGGCCATTTCTGTCATATCTGTTTCAAGCAGAACGAAAGAATCAATTGTATTTCGTATAGGACACGTTTGTTTTGACGGTTTTGGGCATTTCTTTACTATATCATCTGCGAGAGATTTACCAACATTAGAGAAATATTTATTAAAATTAGTGGCTGCTGATTTTGGTGACTCATTGTTGAAAAAGTGGTCGAGTGACTTTGTTTTCTTTGGCTTATAGTTAGTAAGTGTATTTATGACTTGCCAAGTTGCTTTTATATTATTAGCTCTGGCCTTTTCTAGTTCACTTCTTTCATAGATAATTTTTAATTTACGCAGTAAGGAATTGCAAAAGTTTCTGTATCTAGTATAGGTCGTTTTAAGAACAAGGTTACTAGTAGATTTTTTTAGTTTTTTGTGCAACATATCTCGGTTTTTCATACAGCGAAGTAGTCCGGGTGTTATCCAAGGTTTTAGGGGAAGTTTACGTCGTGTCAATGTTTTTGTAATTGTGTTATTTCTTACAATATCACTGAGAGTATTTACGAAACGCTCTGTGGCAGCATTACATTCGTTTTCTAACATTACTTGACTAAAATCTGTTTCTTGTATAGCTGTAGTTATCCCGGAATAGTCAATTTTCTGTATTGTGTTGCTTAATGATTTACGCGGCCTAAAGGACTCGATACACAAGTATATAGTGCTGTGATCAGTCAACGTGTTTTCTATTACCAATATATTTACGACGTAATTAGATTTTAATAAGACATGGTCTAGACACGCGTCAACTCTAGTAGGATAAGTATGTCCTGGCAAAAGTCCATGAGTAGATGTAAGATTTAAATAGTCTTCAGCGTGGTTATTTAAAGGATTATTAATTATGTTAATATTAAAGTCACCCAATAAGAAAATGTTTTTGAATCTAGTAAGCGAAGTTAGCAAAGAATCGAGTGAATTTATAAAATTATCAGTACTTAAAAAACTGGGTGAACGATAAATTGATATAATTGCTACAGTATTATCAACGATTGTAATAAGACAATTGCCATCTTTTATCTCCGGTTCGTAAGTATAATTATTAATCCCTTTCCTTGTGTAAATAACGACACCATCGTTTTGATTATTGTTACGTTTGGTAGCAAAACTGTCATATCCATTGATGATTGGTAAGTTGGAAGTTTTCGCTAACCAGCACTCAGTTAGCACAATAATGTCAGGGTCAGATTTTATTCTAGCTATAAGTGTTTGTAGCCCGGACATATTGCAATTTATACTGCGTATGTTCTGAGATAATATTTTCAGTTTTTGCCGAGGGTTTACATACGTAGTAACATATTCTGGAGTGCATTTATATGCATTTGCAACGGTCAGATTATCTAGGTCATTTGACACTTGAATAATATTATTATCTAGCATTTCCAAATGTAAATATAAATATCATTAGCATTATGTCACGATTTATTTGCAAATGCAGGACAAAACTGCAACTTAATAATTTATGGGCAACATAAGTATAATTTGTATAATTATTATCTTTTATTTTAACTTCGTTTTTAAGTTTGTATATACATAGAATGAATTCAGAACTAAAGACATATGTATGTGTGTAATATGTAAGTGTAAAGTGTATTATTTTTGTTAGGTGTAATAAAATGCTATCAGAAGGTAATAACTGTATATGTGTGATAGTAAAATGTAGGGCACTCAACAGCCAACAAGTGTAGTAAAAAATTACAATAGAAAATATTACAAGAAAATTACCTAAAAGTATTTGAGTAAAAAAAAGACTGCTCTCTAACCTAATATTAGATATTAGAGGGTCCCACTCGTTGATCCAGTTCATCCAGTGATCGTACAGGGATTGCTGGGGAACCTTCAGATTTTCGAACAAGTATTGTACCATTGTTAGTCCACACATAATGAAAATTATTCTGCTTCGCTCTGGTCCTTGTTTCGCGAAAAATATACCTATTTTCTTTGGTGAGTCTCTCATTGACATATACTCGCTTCTCCGACCCATCTACTAAGCCTTGGGTGTTCAAGTTTTTTCTGCTTCTGGCATTTTTCATGAACTCGGCTCTTTTTGCTAAATTAGAAAACTTGACGACTATAGGGCGAGGCAGTCTGTTTTCATTCGATTGGGCGTTCACTGCGTTTATATGTCTCGGTCCTACTCGTGTCACTTTCTCTAACTCTTGCTCAGATAGTTCCATACCCACTTTATTTGACATCAAAAGTACCATATGTTTTAAATTTTCATTCGGTTTTTCAGGAATGCCGATTATTTCTAGATCGTTTAATAATAATGCTTGTTCCTGGATGTTTATTTTAATTTGCATTTCTTTCACCGTCGTTTTCAACTGTTCAATTTCTGTACCTTGGATTTTTAACTGCTTTTCATAATTTTCCTTATCTGTCGAGAGTGCCAACCTTAGTTCTTTTATTTCTTCACGCATCATTTTCACTTCTTCTACCAGCATCATTAAGGAATTATTTTCAGTTTCTTTCTCTAACGTGATATCCAAAATTCGGTTTCCTCTAGCCATATTAACATTCTCAATATTACTGGTGTTTCTGTTGTAAGTATCATCTAATTTTGGTAAGTTCATTCTTATAGGGGTTGATGAATTATCACGTTTCGGCTCTAAACACTTGCAAGCTGGGCATACCCATTCCTTTTTATATGATTGAGGGAGGTCCTTAAAAGAATCTTTTTTAATTCCAATGCATGGTAAGTCGTACAGTTTATTGCATCTAGAGCAATCCATGTACATCAATGACTGTATGAGTTTTCCACAAGCGTTACATGAAGTATTTGCCATCTCAGTCGGAGAATGTTAATACACAAATGGTAAAGTAATTCGAAATAATAAATTCGAAATAATAAAATTGGTGATAATTTAAATTATTTACGCTTGCAACACTTTTGTTGATTGGTTAGTCTGTGTCTCTGTTTTGATGGTTCAACTGTCAATAATATATTGACATTGACAATCTTGACAGATTTGTTGTCTATTTTTGTTTTGATTTTGATTGTCAAGTGCAGATTAAGTTTTACCCTTTCAAAATAATAGAAGTGTTGTTTCCAAACAAATAAATTCAAAAATTTTAATTGTATCCGTCTGTGTAACGGCTAATCTATTAGATTTCACTGTATTTTATGCCGTAAAAATGACAACAAATGAAACTTTACCAGCGTCTTCAATCTCCTACTTTGCAGCAGATTCCAATTCCAACAAGATTTCACTTCACTGGTTGCGTTTTACAAGTTTATCTTTAATATATGCACAGTACACTACAGACACGTCTATCTCTCTCAAATTGAAGGTAAGGTATCGAAGGTAAGTCGCAGGACACTAAACAGGACGTGAGCCCACCATGTGGCGCGAGGCTATATGGCGCTATATAATGCATGCTTTTGGCGCGTAATGTACGTAGTACTGTAATATTGCCTATCCTAAGCCTGGAGCCCCTCTTTTGTAGGGGTTAAGTATAAAGGGAAATCCATGTACAAATTAGTACATAGGCTTAGAATAGCACCATATTATTACAGCTCGTGGTTGGCGTACGAGGCAACTAAGCGTATGGGGCTTTTAAAATGGCGGTTGGGTGATGTGGCTGGAGATCTGTCACCATCGACACCAGTCCAAATACGGTATTGAGTCCACGATATGTTTCGTCTATGATCATATATCTGTAGAGCTTTTAAATTCATGTCAAAAAGACATATGTGTAACTGAGAAGAATAAAAATGCTCCGCAGTTACACTGGGTGAACAGCGCGGTGTAACAGCGGAGCATACCCCAAATTTTTACCATTTCCTTGAACTGGGGGTATTTTTAATCGCGAGGCTCTGGCTACCTCTTTTTGAGATTTATAACCGTGAGTATATGTTTGTATTTACATGAGAATCATCATACATAATATGCATCAGGTACTTATTCTTTATATGAATATATAGCGTAGCCATATTTCATACTCCTCCCGCCGCCGTGCAGTTTTGATTACGTACCTATTAAAATATTATTTAGTGAGGTTTATAAAGTTGACAATTTTATTATGAAACCTTGGCTACCTTTTCTAGGGATTTGTAGCTTGAGTTTATGTATGTATGTAGAAAAGTTTTAAGGGAAAGCTTTACTTTATACTTATTAGCGATTTCAAATAAAAGCATGAGAATGATAAAAGACTTTATTTCGACTATATTTCTTGTTTGAGGCATTTATATTAGTTTGTTGAAGCTGGCAGAATGTGTCGAAATTCCTTAAAGCAAGCAAGATAATATAGAATAAGCGGTTGGAGGTGCGAAATTGGTTTTCATAGAATTTATGATGACGTGTAGAATTTTATATTCCAGGAATATTATGATTCAAGGTAGTCAACTCCGCAAGTATATTGTGATCTCATCAAAAGATATATAGTTAAAAACCAAAGTAGGGAGCGCTTTTTGTTGAGAATAGTATTCATGATAATTGGTAATAAAATGTTATGATATATTAGGATTAATTAAACTAGAAAGGTCTTTATTGGGATTAAAAGGGAATATCGTGTAGTGGCGGCTTAAAATAGCGCTATCCCATTTCTTCCGGTGGGTGTACCTAAGAGGCGACTAACAGTATTGGGGCTTTACAGGGATTTTTGCGATGCCGTTAGATACCCATCACTAACAACCTTTATTTCACTCTCTTTTCCCCACACAACTTCTAAAAGTGGCTGAGGAATTTCTTATTCCCTAACTTGGGTTACCCCTTCAAGGGATTTATAGCCGTGAGTATATATGTTTGTATGTACGTTTCCAACATTATATTAATTGAAAATATGAGTTCATTGGTTTGGAAATTATGACACATACATATAAAATACGCGATTTCACACCAATAACATAACCATTTCCTTTCAGTTGCATCATAAATAAAGCTACACTCCAAAGTGTGAAGACTATAAGTGAATGTATGAAAATAAATCCCGACAAGAGGGCAATCAAGAGGCAAGGAAGAGGGCAATCTGCTAACTACAAACCTATGACGTGAGTATATGTATGTACTCGTACATAACATAAGAAGAATTTATTCAAAATCAATACCCAACTGAAACTCAAACGTTCACGCCGTATATCCCTGAAGGGGTTGGCAGAGGAACTTATGCTTCTGATCGTCACGTGATATTGTCACCTGGTGTTCAGAGTACCCACGTTTTGCTTGGACTAAGGACAACTTAGCCATTTCCTCACGATATGTTTACCCTCACCGTTAACAACCATGATAAACTAACCGTCTGCACGATAAGCAGTGTTCTAACCACTATCACGGTAAATCAATACTTTTTAATTTAGTTTACTTGTTTGGCTAAATGCAGCAATTTCAAGAACTATTTTTTTTAAATTGAAAGAAAAATTTTTACAAAATGAGTTAGCGACATTTTATTATATTACAAATAGAAATAAAAAAAGGTTTTTTTAGTGCTAGACGAACAAAAATGTTATTGTTAATTGAAAAGACTTTTTCCTTTCAATGTGCGTAATTTCATACTTCGCATCCATCAATTCGCATTGCATAAATTGCAATTATCATAAAATAGAGTCCTAAGTGGTATTACAAGTTAATATTTCAGTCTTTCCTTCAAAATATTCTTGTGTAATTTATGAAGTGACATTTACCGCATTTACCTATTTCTATAGTTAAAATCACTGCATCAACCATAAACATGTTTTCGAATAAATTCGATACATTGCATTGCAACGGAAATGTAATCAAACCGGGGCGCTCAGCGAATCACAGTACTCTGGACTGCAAGGTGTGTCCCTATTAATATTCAATAGGGCAATAACAGTTCCGTAGTGAATCCGTACATTCCGGACGCAATGCATGACAAAGAGTTATAATCACTAGTGCATAAATCATACTAACAAAGAACAGGAATTATGCAAGTTAAGGCGATGTAGTTACAGACTATGAGGGTAGTAA
Source organism: Bedellia somnulentella (assembly GCA_963576735.1). NCBI lineage: Eukaryota > Metazoa > Arthropoda > Insecta > Lepidoptera > Bedelliidae > Bedellia > Bedellia somnulentella. The sequence goes on from OY755180.1 coordinate 8,976,623, forward strand.
AAGTCATATTACAATAGTTTTTACAAATTCATGAGGTTGGTGCTGCCCTATAAATTCAATATTTATGAATTGTTGAATAAATTGTATGATGTATTTTAGAAGATTGGATTTTGTAATAAATTCTTTATTGCACATCATACTAAAATCGTTTTATATATGTCGCAGCCAAATGGTTAAATAAGCCAGCTGACAAAGCAGCTAGCCGCTTAATTAAAAGCCGGCTCCTAGTAAAGGGCTAAACTTCAGTCAGCCATTTAGTTGAACACAACGTCCAACCACTTGGCTGAACGTTATATCGCCGTCTGGTTATCTAGGGTGACTATGACTAAAATATTTTTTCTTAGGTACTTCTTATGTCGGCAATACTTTAATTATATTCATTAAATACAATATCAACAATTAAATGGCACATGCACAAAGCTTTGGCACAGTAACTAAAAGTACAAACAGGTACCGACTTATTATTAATGAACATGAATATAAAAATATAAAGTACTCTTATGTACTAATTTTAACTCTGTATTAATTTACTTATTGAAATTTTCTATAATTTCAAACTTTTTTAAACAGTTATTCTACAAATTTTAACAGAAAAATAATGTAACGTTAGCCCAAACCAACGGGCTAACCATTCAATCAGCCGGGTGATTGGACGTTCGGTGACGACAATTCATTATACTAGCGGGCTAGCCTTTTAACTAGGAGCCGGCGTTTAATTAAGCGGCTAGCTGCTTTGTCAGCTGGCTAATTTGTCCAGTTGGCTGCGACATATACATCATCATCATTCAAGAGAATAGAAGTATGATCTCTTCAGTACAATCTTTCGATGGTAAAATCATTAAATTAGTAAAAATCCGAATTAAAAAAAAGGTTAGGTTAGAGTTGTACATAATTTAATAGTATATTAAGATCCGGAGACGAGCAAAAGCAGACCTTTCCATATTATAAATACTAATAAATTCTTAGGTAAATTTTAAAATAAAAATTATTTACACGGACATAGTACTTTCTGAGATTTGACGATGCCACTTTATGCGCGCGTCTGAACTGAGGGCCCAATCAATTCGCCCGTAGTATCTCTAATTCATATTTAAGCAATTTATGGGGCTGTTCCATGAGTTTTAATTAATTTTAACTAAATTCCCTGTAAGTCTCAATTTGTTTTACAAAGGAAAAAAATTGGGCCCGCGATCCAGATGCACATTATTTTTTGAACTCAGAAGTGGTTTCTGTATGGTCATAATTATTATGAAATATTTCTGGCAAGATAGGTTCTAAACAATTAAAGATTTGTAATATCTTCACTTTAGTAGCTCTCAGTTGTAGAATATCATCAATTAGCAATAGTGTGGTGTCCACTTAATTAGTATACAGGAATTCATAACTATCGCCCTCTACCTGCGTCTATTGCATTGGCAGCACTGCTCCGGAAATACGGAATAATTAGATACATGCATTCGATATAGTAATAGTATGTAATTACATGGTAATTTTAGAGGTACCAACTAATCTGAAGAGAGAGTTACTGAAACAAGGGCTTTCAACTTCACATACTGTTTACTAATATATTGCAAAACTATTGAAACATAATAAATGTCATAATCATGATAAATGTATATATTTTGAGTTTTACCAAAATCCTCTCTCTAGACTTAAGTTTCTAAATGGGAGAGTAATCATAACATAACATAACATAAACGTTCACGCTGTTTATCCCCGAGGGGGTTGGCAGAGGTACCAATACTCCTGAACTCACATGGCAAGCGCCATCTAGTTTCCAGAGAAGGTACCCACGTTTTGCTTAGACAGTGTACTCACGTGATAGGGGGCAGGCCTATCGCCGTTTTGTACGAATACACTGTCACATGACTAAGTACAACTCAGCCATGTGGGTTTCCTCACGATGTTTTCCCTCACCGTTAGCAACCATGATAAATTAACCACACATATGACTTTAGAAAAGACAAATTGGTGTAGGCCCGTCCCAGGATTGGAACTCACGCCCTTCTGTTTTTCGGGCGGGTGTTCTACCCACTGGACTATCATGTCGCGTCAATAGTAGTCGCGAGAGTAATCGTCTGAATAATAAAACCTTTGTAAGGTTCAGTCGTGCAATAACGAGCTCGTACAAATATTAGCATTATGCAAATTTTGGCGACTTTCTACATTTCCATTTAAGACCTACCCTTTTCTCAAAATTACGTGATAGTTTTTGAATGAAACGAGCTTAAATTTCTTTGCAAAGCGAAATAAAATTTTATTTACTCTAAGATTTCTATGGAGTTTTAATACAAAGATATGAAATTAAATTAGGTATATGTTATTTTGAATAGATTTGAATCTTAAGTGGAAGACAGTGTTTCAAATAAATAGCACTATATATTACCAGATACTTAATTTTCTCTTTTGAGTTAATTGATTTTCATTTTATTTTAGAAGGAAATTATGATTTCTTAATAATGTTGGTTCGGTCGTATAGAAAATATTTAATAGTAAATACTTATTTTCCAATATATATACTCGTATATACTAGATGAAAACCCAGCTTCGCTCGGGTGAAATATGACTCATAATAATACATATCTATCTAGGTAAAAATGTAGGTAGATACTTCTGTAGTCAACGGTCCTCAAGGAATATTAAAGGTAAGCAAGGCATAGATTCGTATAGCTTCGTTCATTGTTTTTATCTATTAATTATTATTATAGGTACTCTTTTCTTCAGTCAGTACAACCTGCCTAAGTAGACGGCTAGGATACCCCATGGGAGCTCTTGCCGCGCGCGGCCTAAGGGGTACTCGAACAAAAAGGGGTATCCTAGCGTATAGCTGAATACTTACATACCTACTAAATTTGTCATCTTTACGAAGAGCCCTTTGCTGCATCCACTTTCCACAAATGTGACAATATTTACCAAATGCAAGGAGATTCGGCTGTTAACAAAATGATATAGTAGGTATCATCAAACAACAAACAAAGACAAAGACACGACCAATGAACGAGTTTATGGAATTCTTACGATTTTCGGCATAATGTGTATAATCAGAACCAATCAATACAAAAATAGAGACGCAGAAACTGTCACTACTGTCTGGAATAGATATAAGTCAGTCATGAGTTATCCACTGAATTCGAACAAACGTGTTCGAAGTTCCTGTTCAAAGGTATTTAAGACATTATTTTGAACAATACCCATTTAATTTAATTTAGATTGATTTTGGTACTCAATATTGCAATTATTTCGTGACATCGTACATCAACTAGACTATAATACTTTACGATACGTTAAATTTTAGGTCGTCAGAACTTCCTTGCTTTAGGCAAATAACATTAGAAATAAACTATAATAATAATTATTGTTTCTTATTCTTATTAATTTTAGATTATAATCTATCCTGAATTAGACTACAGACTATAACAATAAATTCCATTATGATTCCAGAGCGACGGGGGCGTATACCCGAAGGTCGCGGGTTCGAACCCCGCCAGTGTCGAAATTTTTCTTTCCTTTAATAACATCTTTTATTTATTCCATTATGATTGTTGATGAACCTCTATATCTATCTAAAATCAAGGTTTATTTTGGTTATGAATAAAAAAATATATATAAGGAAATCGTGGGTACTCTGGACACCAGGTTACAATAATGTCACGTGATGTCCAGAAGTATTAGTAACTCTATCACCCCTTCGGGGATATAGGGTGTGAACATTGAAATCTTTGTGAAAATAATACATGTGGATAAGTGTCAAATAAATGGACCGATTTTGCATCCACCGACAATGTCTGAAAAATTATATTACATCACATGTTAAATTAGGTCTCCCTTTTTTGCAGTCTTTATCTTGATTTTTGCTACTGTCTTCAATTTATGGATTTTATGGAAAAGAATACAGTTTTCTAACTCAATGTAAACTATAAGTGTATGAAATTTCATAACTCATCGTCACCCTTAATTACGTAAAGAAGGGTGTAAAGAATCATATATTCAATGTTCATACATACACTACACTAAGTGTGTCTAAAACGTAACCTTTTCTTTTATATTATTACCTCAACTTTCTTTCCACACTGTTTACGAGGGCGGGTCAATAAGTCCGTGACTTTTTGAATTTCTGACCTCTTTACTGAAACAGCAACACTGCTCCTGTGAACAGGCATCTGTCAGTTGACTCTTGTCTAAATACTAACTTGCTGCATCAGTTAGTTTGTGTTTGACAGCTATTTTTATCAGACTACTCACAAAGGGTCTAGCAGGCTAAGGGCCAGTTTTTTGATCCGTGGTTAACTCAACAATTTGTTAAATATCGTAACTATTAGTTATATATCAGCAAAATGCATTTTTTGACCCGTGGTTAGAGTAACTAATGTCAAATATCGAACCAAAATGGATTTATGATTTGACTACTGGTTAGACATTTAACTATAGTCAATGTAACAAATGGTTATATTTTTAACTACGGATCAATAAACTGGCCCTAAGGGAACAAGATTGGCCCCCGAAGCCGATCTGGCTGATTTTTATGGTGGTGCACCGGTTTCAGCCACGGTTACTGTGTGACAAAAATCAGCCCTCGATCTTCTTTTGTTTTGGAGATTTTTGACATTTACCAAATCATCAAGGTATTTTTTAAAATTATATTTTAGATAAACTACGCAAGCTAGAACAACTAAACCAAATCACGAGGAGAAAATGGAAAAAAGTGAATTTCGAGTGCTTATTAAGCATTATTTCTTGCGAAAAAAAACCATTACCGAGACCAAAGCTAAGCTTGATAAATACTATGGGGACTCTGCACCATCGATTTCAATGGTAAAAAGTGGTTTACTGAATTTCGTTGTGGCCGTACAAGCACTGAAGATGCTGAACGTCCTGGACGCCCAGTTGAGGTCTCTACACCCGAAACAATCGAAAAAATTCACGATATGGTTGGCCTACCGAAGATTGAAAGTGCGAGAGATTGTGGAAGCCGTAGGGATCTCGCATAGCTCAGTGGTTTCAATTTTGAATGATCACTTGGGCATGAGAAAGCTTTCCGCAAGATGGGTGCCGCGTTTGCTCACAAAGTCATCTCGCAAACAAAGGCCTATTTTGAGGACCTCAACAAATAATTTTTTTTGGAAGGGATAGAAAAATTGGAGAAGCGTTGGAAAAAGTGTATAGAGCTCAAGGGAGACTACGTTCAAAATTAAATATATTTTTTTAAAAAAATCTGTGTTTTATTCCAAAAGTCACGGACTTACTGACCCGCCCTCGTACCAATCGCTTTATTTTCAATCTAACATTATTAAAGCGTAAATAGCTCGAATAGCTCTAAATTAATAAATGTCCTTTAACTAAACAAATACGCGAAAGCCCTTTACTATACCACAAATCTCGTATTCGTCGTTTACTAACGTCATCGCTGCCTCTTTCAAAAAAACTATTTTAGATACCATAAATTATTTTCTTAACCTTTTCATGCGCATTACACCCACAGCAAAATGAAGCTTATTTCAAAAAAGTTTCTTACAATTTCTAGAAAGATTAAGTGGGTAAATACAAAATTATTTTCTTTGAAGAAATCGTACGTAACTCCGAGCACTGGAGTTTATCTCGATTGAACGGTCACTACCAACACCCTACATTGCTTGAAGTCTTATAAGGGTAAACTTCAATGTGAGTTTTCTAAATAGAGCTAGTGTAAAGGAGCTAGGGTTGCTGCAAACATAAAAACTAAATCTTTGGTTTATAAATAAAACGATCGTGAAGAAATATATAAATTGTTTTTTTTAGACGTTATAACATTCCTGAGATAAGAACCTTTGAATTAGTTGATGCACAGTTCAGTTACAAATGATCGTTAATTGTAAAATTGTTAAATTTTCGAGCTATATGATACTAAATATTTGCTGTGTTGAGACGGATAAGAAAAAAACAAAACCATTTTATCCGCTGATGTGTCGCGTACGACAAAGGCGACAAAGGGTATTGGAGTCCTAAGAGATGGTTGGGCGATGTGGCTTGAGACCCATCACCAAACATCGTTTAATTTCCAATCTATTACCCAGTCAACTTCCAACAACAGTGTCTAATGAAATTCAAAGTCTGAAGCTCTGGCTACCCCTTCTAGGGATTTATAGCCATCAGTTTGAACGTATGTATATATATACATATGTATTGGGGCTTTTATGGGATTTTTGGGCGATATGCGGTTATGCATATGTAACTTTTAGTATGACATAGAGTTTTTCTATTATCTCCTATTCTATTCTTAGTGCACGTGTCAACTGGAATATTCGTATATAATAAAAGCATCATATATATATATATATATATATATATATATATATATATATATCGATGATGGAGGGGCAAAGATGGTAAAGTAAAAGTTATTTGTGATGGGTCCAACCGCATATCGCCCAAAAATCCCATAAAAGCCCCAATACCGTTAGCCGCCTCTTACGTACACCCATCGGTAGAAACGGTTTAGTGCTATTCTAAGCCAAGCATACTACACGGCAAATACTATAAGTTATAAATACAAAATATAATAAAACAGTTTTACAAATACGTAAAATAGACGGTCTTATCACTAACATCGATCTGACCCAGACAACCTTAATAGTAGTATAATTACGAGTATGTGTCAACTTACGGTATTGAAGCCTTTTAAATGATTAGCGGCGATGTGTCTGGAGACCGAATACCACTAACCTTTATATTACAATATTTTCCCAAATCAAGTTCCAAAATCACGAAATCCCGAATTCGGATGCTCTTGGTACCCCATTTTGAAATTTATAGCCGTCAGTGTTTGTATGTATGTTTTGCATATTATGTTCAGTTGTATTTTACCATAAAATACTCAGTTTGAATAAGTCATATCTAAACCGCACAAGTGTATTTGCTCATGAAACTCAATTGAAATATCTATTCGGAACGGGAGATATTAATTTTACCATTTGAAGCCGAGTATTTTGTAATCAAATTATCTCTTCCTATTCATAATTACTCGAATGTTCAGTCATTGTACTCATTTCGGGCTGACTTATTATTGAAATATAATTTAATTAACAACAACTTCTTGTAACAAAAGTACTTAAATATACTTAAATTATGTAACAGTTGATAAATAACTTTGTGTTTTCAGCCTCACTGAAGTTTGAAAGAGAATAATAATTTCTGCTAATATTCTTCATTTTCGACACAAAATTAACGTTAAATTTTTTTAAGTTTGCATGGATAAGTCGTTCAAAATAACTAAAACCACTATCTTTACTAAGTTTATATAACCACTATATTAAATCTTTATAAAGGTAATCGAAAGCACATCGTTAAAAACACACATTGTGGTATTTATCAAACTCGGAGCTAGCCCTGCCAGTTTTCAAGGAACTATGTCCGTAGGGACAACAGAGTTTTGTTTTCAACTCCTAAGATCTATTTTCAGAAACTCTCTCGATGACAAATTTGAACAATCCCGGACCAAAGAAAACCCTTACTCCTTGGATTGGTGTAAGGGCATTAAGGTTTTTGTCCTTAGTCGCACGACCGTCCTTACGATCACCCCCGGGTAGAATAGGGGTAGTGTTATTCAAAACCGGCACTTAACAGCCACATACCATACAATTAAACATTACGTTTATCTTGAATACAATAAAATTTTCAGCTATAACATAGAGGAAAATTAGGAGCTTGTTAAATCCGAGTTCCGAAGTTAACAATAGGAATACAGACAGCAAGTTTGACAATACTGAGATGTTGTGAGTTGCGTTAGTTACGTTGCAGCCCTTTTAAAACTAGTTCATGATTTTGCGGGTGAGTTTTATTGTTAACCTGAAGCACAATATTTACTCAGATATTTTGTATTTAACTAATTGAAATGAAAATCTTAGTAGATCAACGGGAAAGAGCACTTCATCTATTGCAGAGAGGCGAGTCTTCAAATCCTGAGTACGCCAGTGAGGCCTAAGCTTAAGTCGTATTTGTATACGATTTATTTATAAAGGTTGTTAAAGATATATTATGTGTGGTTAATTTATCAAGATTGTTAACGTTGAGGGAAAACATCATGAGGAAACTGACATGGCTAAGTTAAATTAGTCATGTGACAGTGTGTTCGTACAAAACTGCAATAGGCCTGTGGGTATCCTGAACACCAGATAAAAATGTCACGTGATGTTCAGAAGCGTTATTACCTCTGCCAATATAAGGCGTGAATATTTGAGTCTTGAGTCTGGAGTAAATGGTCAAGGGAAACATTATTGAGAAATTCACATGGCTTTGAATTCATAAGGGAGAAATAAAGAAAAAGCATTTATATAATACATAAAAAAACTGTATACAAATAGTACAAAATAACGATCACGGTACCAAGAAGTATGCTATCATTTTCAAAAAAAAGTCAAAAAGTTTATTTTTCAAAATAAAGTTAAATACTAACATTTTTTGAACGTCAAAATTTTAAAATTATCATTAATCCGTTGCTTCGGAAGGTGTTCGTAAAGAGAAGAAGCAACAAAGAAACTCACATTTTTTAATTTTTTCAGAATATGGTTTGTACAATTTCAGTTTATAAACATGTTTTTACTTTTAGACACAGATTTTTTATGCGACTAAACCAAACGCTAGTTTGACATAATTAAAATAAATTGTCCATCACAAAAAATGTTATGAGATTAACGTGAGAAGAAAAATCCTCACCAGACAATTATTCCTAGGAATAACGAGGGTAGATTTATAGCTTTACGGACACGGTCATGTGCGTGTTGGGACCTGGTCGTTTAAAAATCTTGAATTCACTTCATTTCAAGAATTCACTTCACCTTTTTAAAAGATGCTACAGGCAATTCCAATATGTCACAAGGAAGTTTGTTGAACATTTTGAGGGATAGTCCCATAAAGGAGTTACTTACTTTATTAACTCCACTTCGGTACGTCAAGCAACACACAATTATTATTTTTTCAAAGTTAAGACATTAAATCTAATCTAATCTAATCAAGAAACTTAATTTTTTTTTAAAAGTTAGTTCTCGCCATTATATACTTTTTAAAGTAGCTACTTAGTAGTTGTCAACAATTACAATAAATAAATAAGTGAGGTATAGTAGAATAGAACAACCCCACGGCAAACTAAGTAAACTAAGTAATATGTATGGTAGAACTGAAGGGAAATCCAAATACAATACAATTATATTTATAAATCTTGTATTATGTTACTATATTTGTACACAATAGTAATTTATAAATAAAGTTAAACAAAGTTGTGATCAAAATAGTAAGGTTATATTATTTGTAGTATTAAGAGCTTATTCCATTACACTTTGTCGTTGCTGAATTCAGACATCCTTCGAAGTTACTGCCGCAGACGCTTGTTATTCCACTACACAAATTTCAGTTCTAGCGTTCTGAACGTTATTCCACTAGTCTGAATTCAGATTCTGTGGCTTTCAGACGTCTTCATTCAGACAAATGGAATAAGCTCTTTAGTTAAAAGCTTTGTTTACACTTTGTCGTTGCTGAATTCAGACGTCCTTTACAGTTACTGCCGCAGACGCTTGTTATTTCACTACAAAAATTTCAGTTGCTGAATCATTCGAGAGCGCGCGATGAATGCGGGCGGTCGTACGAAATTGCTCCCGCCTTTTTTTTAAAACGCTCTCTATCGGACTCTCTTATGGACTATCCCACTCTCATTCAATAAACGACGACGCATTGCGTCTATATATCCCTTTCGCTACTATACTTACATATATCCTATTCATGTACACAACCTTTTCCAAATATTTTTACGTCATATTTCACACAAAATATATAAATAAGCGGGAACTCCTATATGATATAAAAAGAAAAAAATATTTATTAAAAAGTTTGCCGGGGTCGTACGAAGTGGCGATCGATAGTTTCAGCCTACCTCAATGAGAAATAATGACGTGAGTATTTGTATGTAATTAATCGTATCTGCCTACTCCAATAGGAGGTAATGGCGTGAATATTTGTAATATAATATAATTTACATGTATGTGATAAAACGCATTTGCCTATCCCAATCGGAAATAATGGCGTGGGTATATGTATGTATGTATGAATATAATAATACATATAGATAGATAGATAGATAACTCGTTTATTTATGTTAACATAACACCACATACAATATGAAAAACAAGACATAAAGTGAAAAAAAAAACAACATTTTTGACCTAAAAATTAGTGCTATGGTAACACAAACTAGGTCCTAACTCAGTGCTTGATATTGCCAAGTGGCAAAACACTGGTTTTCAGTTAAGGCCTACACTACACTACACATCATTAAATAATATATAAACAAAAAAAAATATCTGCCTACCCCTATAGGAAGTGATGGCGTGAATATATATAATATAATTTGCATGCATGAAATTCAACGTATCTGCCTACCCCTATGGGAAGTGATGGCGTGAGTATGTGCATATATGTATGTAATTAAACTTATCTGCCTACCACTATGGGAAGTAATTGCGTGAGCATATGTATATTTGCAATAAAACTTTTTTTATCTTAATTTTGTTTACGTAATTTGCATTCATAGGCATGTAAAAATTTGGCACGTCCTCTCGCAGTGGCGGGCGCGAGGCCGAGGCGACTGACTGAAGCGTCTGAACTCTGAACGTTATTCCACCTTCCTGAGACGGAGCTACTAAAAATTTAGTGAGCTAGGAGCCAAACTTGCTCTACTTTTCAGAAGCCTAGCGTTCTGAACGTTATTCCACTAGCCTGCATGCAGATGCTGTGACTTTCAGACGTCTGCATGCAGTCAAATGGAATAAGCTCTAAACATCTACTTTTTATGTTTAGTAAACAAAAAGAACGCAGAAATTCGACTGACATGAATATTACTTTATTCTTGCTATTAGGGTGCGAACCCACAAGAACTCGGGAGAGAAATGAGTCATAGACTGATTCGAGCATATGTACCTTACACACGCTTAACCTACATACACGCCATTATTTCTTATTGGGGTTGGCAGAGACTATCTATCGCCACTTTTTACGATTTTGGCAAACCTCTAGTTTCTTTTACGTAAATATTTTTATACATATTTTTTTACTGGTAAAAGTTATCTATAGAGCTAATGTAGAAGGTAATGTTAGCAGAGGACGGCCACGGAGTCCGAAGTATGAAGAATAAAAGAGCATCTATGAAAAGATTGATGGATGTAGCCTGATTGAGATCTGCCTACCCCAATGGTAATTAACGGCGTGAGTATATGTATGTATGTAGTATTTTTTATTCTTCAGACTTCAGACGCTTGCCCGTTTTTCCTATATTTACCTGTTACGTGGAAATGTGTGCGAGCATCTAAAACACATTTGGGCAGTGTATATATTCGTATGAGAATGAATCAATACGCATTTTTATGTGTGGAAAAACGTTGCTTTGACTTCGTCATCGCAAAAGAAATATTCTTATTTTGTTAAGAATATTTTGATTAATTTTTTCCTCATCCTCTAATATCAAAACTTACAATTTGTTGATCGGCTGGTAATGCCCTAGGCATTGTCGCAAATCTTGCAACACATTCAACAAACATATGAATATTTGTCAATTGTTTTGTAAGTACAAAAACGTTTACGTTTACGTAACGTAGACGTTTCTGCCTTAGAACGTTATTCCACTAGTCTGCATGCAGATGCTGTGGCTTTCAGATGTCTGCATGCAGTCAAATGGAATAAGCTCTTTAGTGAGCTAGGAGCTAAACTTGCTCTTCTTTTCAGAAGCCTATCGTTCTGAACGTTATTCTTCTAGTCTGCATGCAGATGCTGTGACTTTCAGACGTCTGCATGCAGTCAAATGGAATAAGCTCTTTAGCTTTGCTAGGAGTAAGGAAGCAAAGATGCAGCTATTCTATTGGATCTTAAAAAATATATTCATTTGGTGGAATCGCATCCTAAAAGCAGACACATACGTGATAAAACACAGACGTGAGAAAGAAATTTTCGTGATGCTTATTACGCAAATAAAAAGGTGACACACTCCTACTTTACGCCTTTTTTATGTCCTTCATTTTAGCTAATAAAACTTCTAGGAACCTAAGTGAAACAGAAGTTGTAGGTTTGCTCTTTTTTATGATAAATATAAACTAATACTACTTTTAACAAATGGATTATTATGTCATACATCTACAACTTAACCCATTTATACCCGTGGGTGTTTGTAAGAGGCGACTATTGGGGCTTTTTAATTGGGATTTGCGCAATGTGGTGATACACCCATCGCTCACAATCTTTATTTTACCTGCTTCCCCCATTTGACTTCCAAAAGTCCCTGAGTAATTGTTTATTCCGAGGCTCTGGCTACTCCTAAAGGATTGATAGTCTATATATATACATATATATATATATATATATATATATATATATATATATATATATATATATATATATATATATATATATACATTCGCATGTGGATGGTTTTGTTTGCAGAGAACGGCCTCGCAGGACGATTGAAGATAAGATTGTAAACGGTATTATAGTAGCGGTAGTCCGAAGCGAGAAGAACATAAGGCGGTGTACATAAGATCATGTAAGAGAATAATGATAAAAGCCTTAATCTACATGTTGAACTCGAGATATTCGTTGCGCGAGAAGTTTAAAGATGTTGTTATAATAATTGTTCCCTGCCATTATATTACTAAGAATTTAATGTCCGCGAAGAATAATATAATTCTTATCAGTCCAGTAACTGACAAAAAAAATATCCATATTTACAACAAACATTTCATGATTTATTTGACTTTTTATTTATGCATACCGACCACATACATACATATTGGTTTATATCACGGCCTTAGCACAGATTACTGAATAGTTACCAGATACTTCACTTCATAGAAAATTTCCAATACCTACTGCTATAATAGCCTACTCCGTCGCGTCAGCAACCACTGCAATCTAAAATGTGCCTTAATGCTCAAGCGTATAGTTGTGGTTGCTTCTCACCGCGCGATCCGGTACCAATCGCAGGGCTGCCTCTTCGATAAAATTAAATTAACATAACTTTTTGTGCCGATGTTATTGAGAACTGTGAATATTTATTTTATTATATGTTCTGACTTGTATGTGGAAGTACAATTTTTTTTTCGTTATAAAATATTTTTTTATAAATTAGAGCTGTACTATGCAATCTATCTATCTAAGAACATTAGTAATTATAGACTTCAGGGTGTAGGTAAAATAAAATTAAAAATAACTTTAAAATTACATGTGCTTCATTTTAATATATTAAATACTTAGGTACTTATTAAAATTTAACAACGTGCATGCGCTCCGCTCGCTCGCGACATCCGCACTGAACTTGGGCCCCCGGTGGCCCGAGTCCGTTCGGCCGGGCGGTAGGTAATTATAGCGCGCCAGTACATGGAGTGACGGATGCCTGGCCTTAGTACTCCTTTATTTCATTCTTGACCTTAGGGAAAAGTTGATACTGACATACTGACAGTATTATATGGTTGTTATCCGTGTCTAACCCTGTTCATTATAGAACAGGGTAAGATATAAACTATGCAGCCTATTGTGTTGAGTAAGTCATAAATCCTATATGGTTAAATATAAACCAAAACTAACTCAAGGAAGGTAATCTTTGACGTATGCATAAAAATGTTGGATGTGCTAGTGTAAAAACCTATGGCACTAAAACCAGTGCGGTAAACTCTTTGACGCTACATATTATTATCATTATGTTGATATGAATGCTGTGTAGTGCCGGCTTAGAATAGCACTACCCCATTTCTTCCGGTGGGTGTACGTAAGAGGCGACTAACGGTATTAGGGCTTTTAAGGGATTTTTGGGCGATGCGGTTGGAGACCCATCACCAAAAACCTTTATTTCACCATCTTTTCCCCACGCAACTTCCAAAATTGGCTGAGGAATTTCTAATTCCCTAGCTCTGGCTACCCCTTCATGGGATTTATAGCCGTGAGTATATGTATGTATGTTATATTTATGTTATAATGAGTACATATTTTCTTTCTTTAAATTTATGTATCTTCTGACTTTATCCGTGTATTTTATCCCAACTGAAGTTGGGCAAAGCAAGTATATATGTCGCAGTCGGATTTTATAATCCGCTGTTTTACATTACGGCTAGCCGTTATCTAAAACAGGGCGGTTTTGTAATGCGGCGATTCAAGCAATAGCCGTCTGTGACATATATATATAATGTAATTTATATATGTTGCGACTACATTCCTTCTTAAGATCTCAACTACTGAACAGAAAACTATTTTTCCAAAAGTGTAAAACTATTTTGGATGTAAATCGGATGCATAAAATGAATTCCAAGCGGACGAAGTCGCAGGCATAAAGCTTGTAGTGGAATAAATAACATACATACATACATATACTTACAGCTATACATCCCTTAAAGAGGTAGCCAGAGCTAGGGAATAGAAATTCCTCAGCCACTTTTGGAATTTGCGTGGGGAAAAGATGGTAAAATAAGGGCTAGTGGAATGTATTGTTAGGGTAGCTAAATAGTCCGCAGTACGTGTCAGCATTTAAAACAAAATTGCTAAATACGTTATTTTCATTTAGTGAGTTCATTGAGGATGAGGGTATACCTTTAAGTATATAAAATGCGAATAATTTTACGTTTTGCGTTTTCTTAGTTTTCTAGATTTTAAGGCTAGTGTGTTTCACAAGAGATATCATTTCTTGCCATTATCAGATAGGGGGAACATTTCTGACACGTTTTATTTGTTAAAACTTCTAAAAGATTGTCTAGAACTCGTCTCGAAAATTAATATTAATGTTCCGAGTAGATAAAGCAGACAGCATACATCAGACACCATTGGCAATTCACAGATTCAATACAAATTATAGAAAAAACACATTTATTATAAGAGCTCTATTAAAATCTCACATGATATGACTCTAAAAATAAATATCGATACACGAGTATTCAACTCAGAGTGTAGAGATGGGTTTTTCTGGAGCGGTATTTTATTTATTTATTTATTTTGAAAGCTAGTGACCAAGTTAAATTTGTTACAAACCCAATATTGTCGTTCAATTATTTGGATAAACATTTGTGAGAACTCCTAATTGGCTTTTAGAAATGTAATATATTTATATGTGTTTAACCTCGTAACGCCCGTTGTATCACTAGAGAAACAAAACTCCTGTGATTAATAGTAACTATTAAAAAAAATAAAGCCATAGGAATAGTTCTTGTTAAAGATATCATTAATTTTAATAATGGGCAGTCAGCACATATTTTTTTTTGTTCCATTAGAGATATGTCGTGGCCATATCGTAAATTTGAACACATCATGAAATGATCGATCATTTCATGAAATGGTCGTATTTCATGAAATGTTCAACTGTTTATTGGCCACATCGTGATGTGGTTTGGGCAGATCAATGATAAGAAATCGTTTCTCGATATGGCCAACTAAACGCGCGGCCTTTTCATGAAATGTTTAATATTATTTGGTCATATCGTAAAGTAGTTACATTAATTACCGGTAGGGGCGCTGAAAACGCTTTGTTTATGAGTGAAGATGGCGGCCGCTGTCAAAAGTGTTGTTTCTCGCAGTAAAAAAGTTAATATTTCGTTATCAAGGGAGGAAGAACGTAATAAGAAAAGAGTTTTCGACGAAAAGGTTTTCGAATACTTTGCTAATTACGAAATAACTGAGCAATATGTTAAAAAACGGTAGAGTTTGGATCGCATTTCACAGGTTACCCTATTTCTACGATCTGGCCAAGCGTGGATGACAAAATCGTGAAACGTTGACGATTTTATGATCTGGTCAAGTCAAGTTGGCCACATCATGAAATGTGACCATTTCATGAAATGATCGATCATTTCACGATGTGTTCAATTCTACGATATGGCCACGACAGATACATTGGATAGAATTTACAAGTCATAACAATTTCTATACGGGCGTTACGAGGTTAAGTTGCTGTGACTTTTCCGAACTGAGTAAAATAAAATAAATAATGTACAAAACAATCATGTTTGTTTTCATTTGTTATTTGTATCTATTATTTAGGTAGGTAGTAGGTAGATAGCGGTGTAATGTCGGCTTAGACTAGCACTACCCCATTTCCTCCCGTGGGTGTTTGTAAGAGGCGGCTAAGGGTATTACGACTTTTTAAGTGGTTTTCGGGCGAAGTTGTTGGAGACCCTTCACAAACTTTTATCTCACAAGCGTTTCTCCACTTAATATCTACTATCAGAGTTTTCTTTTTGTGTTCCACAACGACGTACTCGCCATACATCCAATAGATTATTCTCCATTCCTCTCGTTCACACCAATTATGCCCAAAATTCTACCTTAGTCCGTCTTGCCTCTGTATTCAATAAAAAAATTAGCGGCTTAGATCCGTTTTCTACCTCTAAAGCCAAGTTCCGTCATGACATCATTAAATTTTTAATAGAGGATGATGAGGAAAACAAGTGATAAAACATGCACACACACACACACCTTCATATAACAGTTATATTCTTCATATTGCACTTTATTCCGTATATTTGTATTTATCTTTTTTATTCGTCTCCGTTTTGTTATCTTTCACCCACTTTTCAAATCTAAATGTAGATCTTATTTTTCTTCCTATTTATGGGTTATGTATGTTACTAAGTTAAGTTTAAGTCTAAATTTAGCTAGTTCGCAGCTGGCATAACTTTACCACTATAACTCATTGGAGAGCCATTTAGTCATTCTTTCGTTAAAACAAAAACAAAACATGCCAAAAGCCTCAGACCTCTAAGATCAGTGTCATTTAAAAATATTTGTCGAGGGATGGCCGTGTAGTGTCGGCTTAGAATAACACTATCCCATTTTTACCCATGGGTGATCGTAAAAGGCGACTAAGGGTATAGGGGCTTTTTAAGTGATTTTTGCGCGATGTGGTTGGAGACCCGACACCATAATCATTTATTATTACCATCTTTTCCCCAATCAACTTCCAAAGGTGGCTGAGGAATTTCTGATTCCAAGGCTCTGGCTACCCCGTTAAGGGATTTATAGCCGTGAGTATATGTATGTATGTATGTTGTCGAGGGAATTCTGTCGTTACTGCGGAATTTAATATCGTGTAATATTCATAACTCGTTAAAACTATACAATTTTATAACAGGACTGGGACTTGTATGAAAATTACAAAAAAAGTTTACTATGGCTAAACAATATGGTCCAAAAACTATAGAGTTTCCCAGTACAACAATAAATTTCATGATTCCAACGAAAACAAAGAATTAACACAAAAATATGAAGTCAGTTTTATGTGTATGTGGGTATTGAAACTATTAACGCTTTTCGAAGTTAGAAGAAATACAATTATTCTTTTTAATTATTTATTATGATATTGGATTGAATCAGGCGTTACTTTGCGGAAATCCATAGCAATACTAATATTAATAAATTTCTTCGCTTAATTCCGCTAAATAATACCTGCAGTCTTCATGCAACATGCACTGTGCACCGCCCGCCCTTCCACTTACAAGAAATCGAAAAGCAGACAATGCACCACACACACACCCGCAAGCGAAAACCACAGGCAACCACAAACATGCGACGCGTTTCGACTCAACACGAGTCATTGACGAGCAGTTAGTAGACAGTTCGGCAGCTGACCACCGAGTGCCGGTCATACGATTTTGCGGTTATATTTATAGGCCAGGCTCCCTACTCCCCCACCCAAAGAACATCAATGACGAGTGACTATATTATTGGAAAAAATTGTCAAAAGTGGGGAAACGGTGTAGCCCAGCTGTTCATTCAGCAGTGCAACGGAATTATCATTATCATATCTGGAGATTTCAAGTTTCTCTAAAAGACATAATCTTAATCCCTTATTACAAGTATGTAAAATCTCCAGATTATGATTATCGGGGAGAACGTGTCCAGTATCCAATAGATGTTTCGCAAAGTGAGACCTTTCTGGATGGTCGTTTCTGAATGCTGCCACGTGCTCCCCGTATCTTGTTAGAAAACTTCTACCAGTTTGCCCAATATAGACGCTGTTGCATTCAGGACAAACAATTTTGTAAACACCAGATTGTCTGTGTTTATCTAATTTCTCTTTTTGATTACATAAATAACGTTTCAAACTATTGTTTGTTCTGAACGCAACTTTAATACCAAACCCTTTAAGCGTCTTTGAAATCTTTTCAGAAATCGGACCAACATAGGTGAGACTGGACTTCATGCGGTCCAGTTTTTCAGGTGGTATAACATATAAGAGTCTGTTCACCATGTTGGTCCGTTTTCTTGTAATTAGTCTGTCTATTAATTGCTTGGTGTAACCGTTTGCAACAGCTATTTGGTAAATAGTACTTAATTCTTTATTGTAATTAGAAGGTGATAATGGAACTGTTAGCAAACGGTGTACATAGCAATGAAAAGCTGCAAGCTTGTGTTGCCAAGGATGGCAAGAAGATGCGGGGATTACTGTATCAGTCTGTGTAGGCTTTCTATAAATCTCAAAAACATGCTTATTTCCTGACCTTGTTATTTTAAGATCGAGGAAATTGAGAGATCCGTCCTGTTCCTTCTCTAACTTGAATTTAATTTTAGGATGTATTCTATTTAAAATTTGAACGAAACTATCGAGCTGCCTATATGTACCTGTCCAGCATACAATTATGTCATCGACATATCTATAGTAATAAAGTATATTACTCCTC
This sequence comes from Bedellia somnulentella, assembly GCA_963576735.1. Taxonomy (NCBI): domain Eukaryota; kingdom Metazoa; phylum Arthropoda; class Insecta; order Lepidoptera; family Bedelliidae; genus Bedellia; species Bedellia somnulentella. The sequence continues at coordinate 8,995,291 of OY755180.1, forward strand.
CCAACAATGTTGTTACGCTCAAAATTATCCATAAAAATGTCAGCCATCAAGGGACTCAATGGAGAACCCATTGCCAGACCTTCTCTCTGTTGGTAGAAATAATTATCAAACATGAAATAATTTTGCTGCATACAGATGGAAGTAAGCCTTGATAGCTGGCATCTTTCCTCCGGATGTAGTCGCTGAGTTACCATGAATTCTGAGATGAAACGTAAGCAATCTTTATATGGTACGTTTGAAAACAGACTTTCTACATCCAGAGAAACGAGCTTGGCATTGCAAGGAAGAACAACATCCTTTATTTTGTCAATAAGATCCAAACTGTTTTTTAAAGTGAAAATCGGATTAAAATTAGTCTTAGCTTTCAAAACGGCGCACACAGGGACAGATTACTTACTTAGGGCGACAAAAATCTAGATTTTTTTAAATTTTATATTTTTACTGTTAAGGTCTTTATTTCACTGTTTAAACAAAAATTCAAGTGTTTTCACTTTGTTTTTATAACTAATGCTTAGCACATCAATTTGTATATCTTTATGGCTCAGGTAAACGATCGAATTTCTTCTTTAATCTTTGTATTACCCCTATAATGGTCAACTACGCTTAAACAAATATACATCGGATTCCTTTATACACAGAATCACGTATTTTCATTCTTCAATCAAAAATTTTCACTTCTTAATACACCAAACAGTTCATTTCTCGTCACTTTACGACTACCTGTGAAAAAAGGCAATATTTAACAAAGGGGAAAAAAAGGGACGCTAATTTCTATAACATTACAATAACAAAAAGTTGTTAAAGCCAATAAATTAATAGACTAGGCTTAACTATGCCTAACTTTTTTTATAACTCTATAAAAATGTAAGGTTATGGATTTTTTTAAAGTAAAATTAAGAGTTCTGGTAAATCGGTGAAACTTACGTCTTAAACCCATTAAAACTTAGATTAGAAATATACGAAATAAACGCCATACCTGTAGCTTCACTTTCCATGGTAAAACCTTCACAATTGTTGAGCACAAAACACAAGACGGGACTAGTTACTTCGTTGAATTTCCGAGGGCAACTGGGCTATTATTTGAGCGTGAGACAAACGCTTGGTTCGGTAAGTCACAAAAAAAATTGGGATGCTACCTGGAATTTCTTTTGTTTGCCAAGCGATGCTTCGTTCATCGGTCTAACTAAATATGTTATAATTTATTGATTTAAGCTCATGAAATAAATTGATTTTTGTCGTCGTAAGTGACGGTGTTGTCCCTATGTGCGGCGTTAAGTTGTTTTGCTAAATTGTATGCCGGCGCAGCTACATAAGAAACAACAGGACGGATCGGAATATTATCTTTGTGAATTTTTGGCAAACCGTAAAGAATTGGGGGTAATGGATTCATAGGAACGATCTTGTCCTTCTCATTGTCGGGGTTTGAAAATACATAGGATGATTCTGAGATTGCTCTCTTTAACTCCGAGGCATACTTCTTAGTAGGATCCGACCCAAGTCGAACAAAATCGTCCCCTAGGATGACATTGTTAACCTTCTCTGTATATGAATCGCGACTCATGATGACAATTGTACTACCTTTATCAGCTTTGGTTAGAACAAGATCGTTAGAATCTAACCTCCGCTTAATTGACTTCATCGTGGCCAACTCTGAACCTGAATTACAGGTATTCTGAATAGGCGACGAATTTTTGATATCGTTGGCTACGAGACTCTTAACAATGCCATCCCTTTTGTTAGTGACTACAGCAACTTCCGCATCCACCGCCAAAGTTTCTAAAGATTTAGTATTTAAACAGGGTGTTATGTTATGTTTTAATCCTTTTTCCAACAACGCAATTTCACTAGGAGAAAACTGTGTATCGGTCAAATTCTTAACGCGAGGGCCAAAGTCGTGAGATTGAACATTGCTGTTGTTAGAAGAAGCACTAAAACTATTTTGTGTTAGTCTCCGAATCTTGTTGCACTGGACAATGTATTTACTATGAGCCACCTGAGAAGCCAGATCTCTAGCTTTCTGGTCAAGAAGATCAAACTCAATTTGGTGTAATGAGAAAGATAGTTCAGAATGTAAAACTTTAAGGTGTAATTTTAAATTGTCGCGAACTGTAAACCAATGACGCGATTCCTCATTAAGCCAAATTTTTCGCGCTTTGTCCAATGCAACAGACGCGGCACGACTATTGCTACGAGTGTTAATGTGAATGTAATCTGGTATTATATTTAATTGTTTGCACCGCTGATTGAACCACACGTTTTGGACCGCCACTCGATGGAGCTTCGTTAGTTTAATGTATAATCGTGCCTGTTCGGTTATGCTGACCGATTTAAGATATTGGATTGAATCAGGCGTTACTTTGCGGAAATCCATAGCAATACTAATATTAATAAATTTCTTCGCTTAATTCCGCTAAATAATACCTGCAGTCTTCATGCAACATGCACTGTGCACCGCCCGCCCTTCCACTTACAAGAAATCGAAAAGCAGACAATGCACCACACACACACCCGCAAGCGAAAACCACAGGCAACCACAAACATGCGACGCGTTTCGACTCAACACGAGTCATTGACGAGCAGTTAGTAGACAGTTCGGCAGCTGACCACCGAGTGCCGGTCATACGATTTTGCGGTTATATTTATAGGCCAGGCTCCCCACTATATTGGGCAAACTGGTAGAAGTTTTCTAACAAGATACGGGGAGCACGTGGCAGCATTCAGAAACGACCATCCAGAAAGGTCTCACTTTGCGAAACATCTATTGGATACTGGACACGTTCTCCCCGATAATCATAATCTGGAGATTTTACATACTTGTAATAAGGGATTAAGATTATGTCTTTTAGAGAAACTTGAAATCTCCAGATATGATAATGATAATTCCGTTGCACTGCTGAATGAACAGCTGGGCTACACCGTTTCCCCACTTTTGACAATTTTTTCCAATAATATAGTCACTCGTCATTGATGTTCTTTGGGTGGGGGAGTGGGGAGCCTGGCCTATAAATATAACCGCAAAATCGTATGACCGGCACTCGGTGGTCAGCTGCCGAACTGTCTACTAACTGCTCGTCAATGACTCGTATTGAGTCGAAACGCGTCGCATGTTTGTGGTTGCCTGTGGTTTTCGCTTGCGGGTGTGTGTGTGTTGCATTGTCTGCTTTTCGATTTCTTGTAAGTGGAAGGGCGGGCGGTGCACAGTGCATGTTGCATGAAGACTGCAGGTATTATTTAGCGGAATTAAGCGAAGAAATTTATTAATATTAGTATTATTTATTATGTTATTATAATGCTGTGTAGTGTCGGCTTAGAATAGCACTACCCCATTTCTTCCGGTGGGTGTACGTAAGAGGCGACTAACGGTATTGGAGCTTTTAAGGGATTTTTGGGCAATGCGGTTGGAGACCCATCACCAACAACCTTTATTTTACCATAATTTCCCCACTCAACTTTCCAAAAGTGGCTGAGGAATTTTTAATTCTTTTGCTCTGACTACCCATTCTAGGGATTTATAGCCGTGAGTATATGTATGTATGTATGTATAATCAATTATAATTATTAAAATAAATACTATTAATTATTATATTTAATTAGAAATAAATAAAATTTCTTTGATAGAAATTATTTCAATTGCCCCTCAGAGTACGTGACATGTATATGTATAGTAAATGGTGACTAGATGTTTCGAAATGACACTTTGTATGCCACTATCCGCCTCCGTAGTGATAGTAATATTTATTTGTGTAAATAATATTATAAGTAATACCATAATTTTTGAATTTCTTAGGCATCTTGCAATAGCTTGTTGACTATTCTCAGCTTGGCTCCCATTTATCATTGTGTTACTGACTTATTTAAATAAAGTATACTCCCTTTCAATGTAACGCGTACTATAAGGAAACATTAATAGATACAGAATGACTTGCACACTTAAATAAGCGAAACAAGATTTACTCCCTGAATTAACATGGGAAACAGTATAATAATATAGTAATAGTAATCATATATAATGTAACGGGTTCTAGAGAAATTGTTAGCCAGCCATAGCGCAAAGCATAGAAAACTAAAGCGATGTTCGCAAAGTTTTGAAGTCTATTTTATTTTCCTTAGGCAACTAATTGTCTTGGACAAAAAAGTTCAGTAGCATAGTACCTCTGCCACCCTTCGGGGTTATAGGACGTGGAAGTTTGAGTTGAAATCAAATAAATATATAGGAGGTACTAATTTTACTGACATGAATAATATTGCTGTCACTTCAAAGATTATGTTAAATGGTCTAGGCCTAACCCAGGATTTGACCCATTGAGCTATCATGGTTGTTGTGTAATAGATTTCATGTTGTTATATAAAACACCCTGGAAAGCAAAAATATGTTTGAAATTCGTTATTAAGTTACTTCATTATGTTCAGTACTTTTATTAAATACGCTGCCGTTATTGATACAAAATCATACAGATTTAGATATAGTAATAAAAAAACTCTGGGTTTAAGGATCATTAAGAAACATCTATACAATATATCCCCATACTGCATAAGCTCTCTTTTTCATAATAGTTTCATTTTATGTACTAAACTAGATCTCCGAGTTGTGCAATTTAAGAGCCCGCAGGGTACTCTGTTAGCAGGAAACTTTTTGAATTTGGAACAATAAATCTTTCGTGCCCAGTTACGTTCAAACGTTAAGTACCTATATAAAACTACATTTTGTTATTTTCAGTAGTAACTAATCTTTAGTTACATTTGTTATTATTATTATAAACTTTCAAACTTTTCTTTGTAGTGGTGAGAATACTGTAATTCATAAATTTATTGAGGTAACGTGTTCTACGGTTATATTTAAGTATTGCTAGCAACCTATCAAATCCTTTTGGTTTTTCAGCTTTACATTTCCATTGGTACCGTTTTTACGCAATTTTCAGAAATCCGCTGTTATTATTGATATTGCCTCGTACAATCCTATTAATATTATAAATGTGAAAGTTTAGATGTTTGGATGTTTGTGTGTTTGAGGTAAAAAGTCTTCTCAATTGCAGAATGCATATGAATGAAATTTTAAATTCAATGTCAAACGAATAAATAATCGCACGAAATATAACAATTGTCACTGTCAATTAATTTAATATTTTTTGTAGTGCTTCACTTTAAAGCAGACTCGCACTAAAATTGAATTGTTTAGAAGTTTTCCTACTTTTCATAATCAACAATAAAAAAAATACCACTTAAGTTTGGTCGACGAAGTATGAGTGAATTGGTTCAAAAGTAACGTCTTTGCACCTTTTCTAAAATTAAATTGGGAATACAAAATGGAAATGAAATTGGTTTGCCAGAATCCTACAAACCTGTAAGTGACGATCGAGAAATTCTGCCTAGGAAGTTAGAGTTAATTCTAGAAGTGAAAGTATTGTCTGAGTTTTCTTTGTTATATTCGGACAGCGTCATAATAATTTTTGCGTCTGAATACAGGAAGAAAAATAAATTGTTTTTTGTGAAATCCATTGTCAAATTTTTTGGGCGTATACACAGGTTTCGATGTATGTATATTTTTGCCATTTAGTAAGAATAATAAATGTAAAATGTAATCAAAATAAAAAATATATTAAATTTTTTTCATTGGAACAAAAGTAAGAAAGGGGCAGAACGTTTTCTTTCCATTTAAGGATAACTCAGAAATAGTAAATATCTGTTTTAGATTGTTACTACTCCCAACAATGTTAAACTTGCAATGTACGGTTACCATTTCCAGTTGAAACTACTTCAGCCATTCCGCGAACAAACATAAAGGAGGCGAGTTTTTGTGGAAAATTCGTGAATTTATCGGTTTGAGTCTCGCGGCTGCTCACTGGCGTGTCGCCAGAGCTTTTGTTTCCAAACGCTGTAACAGTTAGCGCACTGAGATGATTATGGCTTGCATAATCTTGGAAATGAAATTGACACTTAGTTTCAGTAAAAACTTGCGTATGTGGTTAGAATGTAATATAATTAAGTTCATTATATTTCGTTCTAACCAATTTAGTTAACATATTTGATGACCCTGAACGTCTCGTTTGAGAATAACCAAATTTTTATCATGACCGTGTACTAAAGAGTAATGTTTTCAAAGTCGTTATATCTACTCAAACTCAAACGGTCACGCCGTTTATCCCCGAAAGGGTTGGCAGAGGTACTTCGGAACACCTTCGTTTTGCTTGGATATGGACAGTGTACTCATGTGATAGGGGGCAGGTCTATCGTCGTTTTCTATGGTGCTAATTCTACGAAAGGGAGATAGGGGAAAATAATAGATTTAGGAGACCCGAGTCCTTGCAATTTATATTATATTGCAATAGCTAGTGAAAAAATATATTTACTATTGATTTTGTCAATCTTAACTGAGTTTATTTTACAAATAATTATTTAGTGCAGTGCCCCCTGGTAGTGGATTTCGCATGACCTATCTAAGGAAATGAACCAAGCACATGTAAGCAAACCAAAGAAAATCAGATCAAAAATCGAACGGTTTTGCAGATACATAGTAACATTGATTTAATTTGTTTAGATTGGAATGATGATAGTGGGCTCTTGCCGTCTTATTCAATCCACTCTTACTTTGGGACATTGTTACAAACAAATGTTTAGTGCAACGTCCCTGGTTAGTTTTGTCTAAAAACATGCTCCTACTTATTAAGAAACGATAATTGAAAACCGCATCAAATTCGGAATGGCTATCAATATATCTTGACTTTGTAGTAGGTACTTAAAGTTAATGATACTAAAAATCTAAATTTCCTTCTCGCTAACTTGTCCGAGCGTTAGTACTTCGTATTTTCTGCTTCTGAAAACAATAATTTTACGAGCGCAGGTTTTTTCAAAAATGAAATGAAATTATAACAAAGATTTCCTAAACACACAAGTTGCTTTTGATATCAAAATATATGTAACCCAGTTTATTCTCATTTAGACGAAACAAATATTTTTGATCAGTGTTATTTTAAAGATAATTTTATACTTTGAGATTATTTGGTCATGGATTGTTAATTTTTGCTACTTTGCAAACAAACTGTATTTGCTGCAGCGCGTTCATATAATCTAATGGATTCAGCGCGTTCATATGAATGAAGAGATCTCTGTAAAGATAAAAATATATTGTTTTGTTTAACTGCATAGCTTCTTTGTTACGTTTTTTTTAAATAACTTAATTACACTAGCTATTTTAATTATGTCAGCAAAACTTCGAAGACTTACATTGGAAAGGTGGCAGTGACTTCTATGATGCATTACTTTGAACTATTAAAATGGCTGAGGAGGTTCTAGGTGTAAAGCTCTGGCTACCTCTTTTTGGGATTTACAGCCATGAGTATGTAAGTATGTACATTCTAACAAAATAAATTATTAATAAAAATCACACATAATTTTGTTTAAAAGTAATATGTTAATTCGGTGATAGAGTGATTATGTTGTATAAAAGTTAGGATTGGGAATTTCGGAATGGATTATACCATAGGGCTAGAATAAAGAGTCGATATGGATGTTAACGTCATGCCTTATAACAACCACGGGTCAGAATATAACGTGTGAATAGAAGCGCTGGAGGCTTGCCAGGTTCGTGCGAAGTGATAGATAGATACTTTACCCTAATGGGAAATAATACGTCAATATATGTTTGTATGAACTGCCACACTGCTAATGATCCTAAATTAAACTGATGTATAAATAAACTGGATAAAACTGAGTTCAACTACCCAATCCATCGGGGAAACTTTAAATGGGAACACGATATGGACATCAGCTCTCACGAGACGTTCTTAGGGAGCTATTCATAACTTTCCATTGCCGCAAATCAACGAACTTTTACCATTTACTCGTTCTATTCATAGCAATTTAATACGAGGATACTCAAGTTTCTGTTGTTAGTTTTTTGGTTTTTGTTGAAACTGAAATGAAAAAGGTTAAAATTTGTATTGCGTGTCACTGTCTATGAATTGCGAACACTTTAAGGCAAAGTTGCGGAACGTTTTCCGTCTTTTTCCACTAAAGAAGTGCATTAATTTTGAAGTTATTGTGGGTAATGGGTTTTTTTCTGAGCCTACCATGGACGCACACTGAAACTTTATATATGTGTCAGTGTTTCTACGAAATCGAGTGAAAAATTACCATCTAAAATATTGGTATAAATCAGCACAGCCTACACCGTGGGACCGAATCTTATGCAGATTAACAGACTAACGCTCACTACCGTGATAAGACCCGAGACCTACAGCTTAATGTACCCTTCGAAGGAAATAATTAGCTTAATTTTCAGATAATTAGGTGAATCCAGCCTACATATCACTAAACTCAGTTAAATCTCACAAATTGTACCTACTTGTGACCCAACCCCCCGGGAACCGAACCTGAGAGATCCAAAACCGCTGGATATTGAACTTAACGTTTTACTGCTAAGCCTCAAAAGCAGTTGCAGCCGCATTGCTACAATAACAAAGTTGAAACGAATCCCTACCTTTAAACTGAAATATGTTTGGCCTATATTCCCGATTAAATAATATCAATTTTCCACTAAGTCGTAAAACAACGGGTTGGTTGAGCATGTCACGTATTCACCTCGGTTTGAAACCAATATTTACGACGACAGAGCGACTGCAATGCAGAACCACTTTTCATTCTAAAACGATGCGACCGACCGACCGAAGTCACTAAAAATTTGACATACAAATTACAACGAGCTCAGCGTTCTTCATATCACTAATGGGAAAAAACTGCAAACGTTTTAGGGTTCCGTAGACGAATGGCTAAACAATCGTTTTGTCTGTCCATACATCATACATATATACATATACTTACGGCTATATATCCCTAAAAGGGGTATCCAGAGCTTTAGAATCAGAAATTGGTCAGCCACTATTTGAAGTTGAGTGGGGAAGAGATTGTATAATAAATATTATTGGTGATGAGTCTCCAACCATCGATCGGTCCATTTATCACAGAAATTTAATTCCTTAACTATTGAAACTATGTAGTTGAAAATTAATAGACAGATGCAAACTGTAAACCGCTTTATGGTTCATAAAAAAAGTAACAAGTTTAAAACAAAAAGGTTTTTTTTTTAATTTATAGTTTGATGAAAGTGGTAAAATTATAATACAAGGGACGAGAAAAATCAAAATATAATATAAATTAGATACATAAATATACGGCTATTAATAGCCAGAGCTTTAGAGTGGACCGCTCAACAATCTCTTAAAATCAAACTCAAACTCTTAGGCCGAATATCACCGAAGAGGTTGGCAGAGGTACTTAATGGATTTTATTTGTATTTATTTTTAATGTAATACCACGTGAAATTGTTACCTGGTGTTCAGAGTACCCACGTATTGCTTGGACAGTGCAATCACGTGACCCTACCACGTCGTCACGACAGGTCTATTGGCGTTTTCCTCGAATACACTGTCACATGACTAAGTACAACTCGCTTCTAACGACACCCGGGGGAAGAAATGGGTTAGTATCATTCTAACTCGGCACTTAACAGCAATATGGACCGGAGATCTAAATAAATATATTTTTTTATTTACCAGTTTCTAAAATATGATATCCTGAAGATACCTTATGACCTAGCCTGAAAATATTATTTTATATAACTTTAAATATAACTAATAAATGGAATGTTTTTGGTCATGAAAACCTCATTTGGGGATTATTACTCATAAATAAAGGAAAGAACATTTTTTAGTAAGTGTTCCCCGCTAGTGTCGAAGTTATTCTTTCCTTTATTTATTAGTATAACAAATAAGTTTGAGTTTTAATTCTGGGTTTTTTATGTTACTGTAGGTTAATTTCTTTACTTACCTACACGCACTACGACGAAACCCTTCAAGGGCAAACCAACTCGCACTTGACCCATTTTGATTCGCTGCATTCAACAAAGTTTTCTGATCTTGCATTTTGTTTTATTAGCTTGATTATGACTGCATTTCATAAAAAGGCTAGTATATCATTCAGGCTTTGTTTCATGATAATGCCTAATTTGTGGATTAAAAAAGTTTTACCGAATTTGTTATATTTTTTCCCACCCGAATAGTTTTTGTTTAAAATATAAGTAATAGTAAAAAAACACAGACAATTACAGCTTTACAGCTGCGCTAAAAATGTTATTGTGGCCACCAAATATACTAAACAGTAGACTAACATATCGGAATTTGAGGGGGGGATAATTATTAAGTGATGTATTCTATTTCAATTTACTTTCAAACAATCGGGTATGGTACTTTATTACGGCACAAAAAAAATACAGCGTCTTTTAATGGTGGTGATATACGACTAAAGACATGCATAAGTCAGGCGAACAGGATACATTGAGTTACTGCGCACGTCCTGCGAATAAAATCAGTGATATTTCATAAGTGTACCAAGAGTGAAAGAGGAATATTCGCTGAAATTATGTAAGGAGAATTATGAATGATAACCAAAGGTGAGAAGATAATAATTTAATGTTTTTTGACATGAATTCCTCATGTGGGGATTATTACTCATAAATAAAAGATGTTATTAAAGGAAAGAAAAATTTCGACACTGGCGGGGTTCGAACCCGCGACCTTCGGGTATACGCCCCCGTCGCTCTGCCAACTGAGCTACAGTATACCCGAAGGTCGCGGGTTCAAACCCCGCCAGTGTCGAAATTTTTCTTTCCTTTAATAACATCTTTTATTTATGAGAAGATAATATTTATATATTAGAAGTAAACCCTGCAAACATGAATAAATCTTCAACCATTAAAATTTTACAAGCTAGCACCGAGTGTGTCCGGATGGTTCTCCGCAACGGGATATTGAACATCACAATTTTATTACCTTCGACATTCTCTCGCCAGCATCACAGTAAACAAGAATTTACTATTAACTGCATTGAACATGCCGAAAAATGCATTTCCAATATTGAGAATTGTTTGGATGTGCAGATATATTTATTTATTTGAATAAGGAACACCAGCAGTTAAGACAACAGACATAACAGTAGTTAATTTTACATTAATTATAAATTTCGTTGTGAAACCATTAAAGGCGGACACGACATATTCAAATAATATAACCTTAACGGAAACACTAAGTTATGTTATATATATTCGACACAATAGAAAAGTTATTTTCATTTTGAATACCATTACATTAGAAAATCATTATTACACAAGGATAAATCTAAAAAGTCTTGAATGCGTTGCGTAGCTTTTGGCGGAAGGTGATAAATATTTAAAAAAACTTAATTAATTCTGTTGTATTTTGTTTAGTTAAGTATTAGTTCTTAGTTATTCTTAGATATAATATAAAATAATACAAAACTTGTAAAATACTTATCAAAAATACAATATTTTAAGAATTTGCTACCTAATTTTGAACAGAGATTTTACAACATAAAATAAAAAACACAGCATCAATCTTTTGAAATTATTATTAAGTATTGATAAAATAAACCGTTAAATAGTAACAACACTTTTCAAACTGACGAAACATACGAAATGATTTTCGATGAGACGTGATTCGCGCCAAACGTTCTTCGAGCTCGCGGTTTTCGAATTCACGTACTTTCGAGCTGGCGTAACACTCAATCATTTTTTCGAACTCGCGACATTTGGTGAAACGTATGACACCCCATAATTTGAATTTTTTTGTTCATGAAAACCTCATGTGGGGATTATTACTAATAGATAAATAATAAATAAAGGAAAGAAAAATTTCGACACAGGCGGGAATCGAACCCGCGACCTCCGGTATACGTCCCCGTCGCTTTGCCAATTGAACTACCGTGGTCGCGGGTTTGATTCGCGCCTGTGTCGAAATTTTTCATTCCTTTATTTATTAGTAGTCACTACATGTCTAAAACAATAAACTTTAACACGTTCAACGCGGAGCGAGATCTTTTAGTTCTCGTTGGTGACGTTTTGGTATCGCGCAAGTGTAATTCTATGACCATCCCGTTTTGACAGATGATATTTCTGTATGTTTCTTTACTGATAGAGTGATATAAATAAATGGGTAGCAATAAAACGAGTGACTGTAAATTACAGTTCTAAGTGTCAAAATTAATTAATTTGGGTTATAGAATTACTTAGTGAGCGACTGACTGCGAGTGACGAGAAATCAACAGAACAGCAACTTACAAACATTAATTTGAGTTACTTAAAATATAAAATGAGCAGCTTCATAATATTTGAGCGACCTAATATTTGTTTGAGTGTCAACTTTATGTCCTGCATTTTTTTCAATATTTGGCAAATGTATTTTTTTATACTGAGCGGCATTTTATCTTAAATGAAGTGTTTCGAATACAAAAACCACTTTGAAAAATACACTAATGAGCAGAGTATAATGAGCTCACATTTAAAAAATAAAAATAATATGAAATAACTATTTGAAGAAACACTATTCTATTAGTTGAGAAATTTCATAACATTCAATGGTCATATTGTTTTTATTAGTAATATCGTTACTACGATAAACAAGCAAGCATGCATTTAAACATGCATTTAAGATGCTCGCTCCGCTGCGCTTCGCTCGCTCGTTTTATACATAATCTAACCTAACCTAGCTAAATGTGACCTAACTTTTCTTTGCCTGCGACCCACCCGAGCAGGGAGCGCAACCCCCTGCACCCCCTTTACATGCAACCAATCAAGCAAGCATGCAAACAAGCAAGCAAGTATAGATAACAACACAACATAAACAAACGCACAATGCAGCGTGCGAGCCAGTGGTGCGAGCACATTGCAATCGTAAACACGCAATGCTATTGGTCCGCAGCCCAACTGACCTGACTGCAACGATTCGTCGCCCCGCCCCCATTCGAATTCGCGCGAATTTAAAAATCTGTAGTTTTCATTAAAAAAGCGTATCAAAATAAAAAACATAAGCCCTCAAACAGAATATCAGTAACCAAAAATCATTAATAAAGCAGCTTACAAAACTTTGCTCAAAGTGAACTTTTTAGTAGTTCGCTAAGTGTAACCTCACTTAGAAAAATCGAATCTATCTTAATATTGAAGTTGCCCTCTCTGTATTTCCAGTCGCTCACATAGTAATGAAGTCGCTCGGATAAAATTTTAATATCTGAAATGGATTTATCACAATCCACTTTTTGTAAGCTCGTTCTGGATTTTATTATAAATTAATATTCGTCGTCAGTTTAGTTAATTTTTCGCTTACTCAAATTCATGCCGGTCAAGTTGTTAAAACAGTATGTCACATAGATCGGATAATCGGATGCATATTTACCTAAAGTTGACCGGCGGCTTAGTATGGAAAGCACTTCTTTATCGTAAAGATTTCAGAATTGATGCATTTAATGTTCGGAATATAGAATTAAATGTATTTTCATTACGTTTGTAGTGTTTTCTATTACAATATATTATTTGTATGTACATTACTTGTATGGAAAAAAACTCAATGTTTCGGGATGAATACCGTTAGCGTTTTGGTTATAAATATAATTGAATGCACACTCAAATAAAGGTTTTTAAATGAGGAGCCGTAATTATTTGCGTTGAGAACAATATTTGAATAACATTGTAAAGCTTGTTGTGCACTTAGCTGCACATTTACTAACGTTTATGATGTTCGAAGCTTAGTAGCTAGTTATTTTATAAAAAAAATAAAATATAAATTAATATTATAATTTGATAGGTAGGTAACCAACTAACTCGTCAATTCGTAATTAGTTTTATATCCGATTAGTTCAAAATCCCTGATTTTTTTCGAATCCCGACATTGAAAAAGACAATTCCGAAAAAAGAAGCCGTCTCCATATTTTCTTAGCCAAAAAATAAGTTTAGGTAAATATGCATCCGATTATCCGATCTATGCATCATCAGTCGCAAAGTTTTTTTTTGTTCGCTCGTTTTATAATTCCCCTAAATAAATTTTCTGATGTTAGGTACCTTGTGTGTAGTATTTTTATGAATAAAAACGAACGAGAACTGATAGTTCTCGTTGCACCCAAATTGTAAAAATTTGCGTCCAATGCGGAACGTCAACTTTCGATGAGAGCGCGGTTATTATTAGAATAATGACAAATCGCAAGCGCAGTCGACGACTGTGTAAATTTTGAACTTTCTTTTAGTTTTTCCGATGAAGTAGCGTGATAAAAGGAAGTAATCGGTCTTCACAATCTTCATTTCTGTTCTGGGAAGTGTTCAAACGTGTTCCAGTATCGATAGTATTGTTTTTCTTATTGTTTCCCGCCACTATTTTTGTATCGATATTCTGCAATAACGGCGAAACCAGATCTAAAAATACTCGCATATTTTTGCTGTCTAGCGCGGACCGAGACGCAAAAGTGATCGTATTTTTATTTTGAAAAAAAAACTACTTTTTCTGTTAGATAACTTCAGGCAAAAAAAACTACCATATGGGTGTGTTCATCCCCTACCTGTAAATACAACAAAAATAATTTCGAATTTCATAGAATTATGGAGGTTTTAAGAGACCAAGTTAAACACGATCTTTTCGATCTCGTTGCGTCATTCTTTGTGGATCGCAACAACTCGTTGACTAGACGTTTTTGGGCGTTGAATTTGTATGAAGTGCTGTATCTTTGGTACCTATATATAATACTCAATACTCAATACTCAATAGATTTATTGCGTTCCACAATGATACAATATATATATATACATTTTATATGATCGAAGAGTACAAGAGTTTTAGACCCAACTCTACAATAGACAACTCTATATGTTTAATGATTGCAATGATTGGCCTAAACCTCGTTTTAAAATATACCCTTTTATGTTTTTAAATTACAAAATTTTAAATAAGCATTCCATAGGCAAAGTTGTCTACTTTCATGTCTTCAATCGATTTAAAATATAAAAAAGGTATGTTTTAAAAACGAGGTCTAGGCCAATTGTGTGTACAACCAACCTCTTTTATGGTGGTAAATATTTGAATCGCACTACAGCGGAATGATAAAGAAAAGTCACCGTTTTGGTAATTGCATGTCTAATTTCAGCAAAAGAAACGTCTCTTTATGAGCAGGTGTGTTAAAAGGCTTTTACGATCCCATAACAAGATAAATACGACATGTACTAATTCAAATATTCTATTACTCCCTTCTGAAACGAGGCTTCAGTTTCAGTTGTATTCGAGAAACTGTGGATGCCGCACGCTTGATATCGAAATATTTTCGATTCGATTTCGAGCTAAGTCAGAGTTTTAATACGAACTTGTTTTAATGGCTAAACTTATATAAAAAGTGTGTTTTTAATTTTGTCGTAACAGAAACTTGTTTCAAAGTTATATTTGTTCGAAATGTTACACAAACTTCTATACGTTTTAAGTGTTCTCCTTTGTGCAAGTAAGTTCTTTATACTTAAATAACATAAACAATGCCTAGTAGTGCAGGCTCTGAATGTCACTACCTCTTTCTTTACACAGGTGTCATAAGAATAAGGGTACGGGGCTTTTTTAAGTGGTTCTTGGGCGATGCGGTTGGAAACCCATCACTAACGGTACTTTATTTCTACCTATCTCATATTCTCCCCTATCAACTGCCAAATGTGGCTGAGGACGTTCTAGCTCTAAAGCTCTGGCTATCCCTTTTTCGGATTTATGACTATTAAAAAAAAAACAAGATACTGATAATTTATTTTAAATTCATTTAAATTTACTTATTATTTGCGATAGTCGCAAGTTTAAACTAACAGAAGAAAAGTACAAATCGTTTATGTTACCTATGATATTATCGTATTTTTATAAGTAGCAGCTATGTATGTTAATGTCTTGTTTAATTTTAAAAATAAATAATATTTACTTTGAATGCAAAGATAGAATAAGCTTATGAAAATGCCAAGTAAGGTTATTAAAGCTAATCTTTTCTCAGCTCTGAAAAATAAGTTCGGTCATGGACGCAATCCTCACTGAGGGCAATCATTCGTATAATTACTATAAAATAAATAAATAATAATACAATAATACTCAGATCAAGTAAGCCCCACACTTAGTAAATATTTAATTTTATATAACAAACACATAAATATCACCCAAGAACAATCAACTAATGTATGTAAATGTTTATTTAGTTTATTATTCGACAATTCTCACGTGAATTTTGATGCAGAATAATTGTGCTTATGGTAATAATATCCTGCGTTTGCTAAACCTGCGGTGTCATACAGCTTAGATATATAATTGATCTTCTAGGTCGTCTTTGTGCTTCTCTTCGATATTGATTAATTTAGCCAAAATTGAATATATTACTTTTATTTTGACACGAAAATATGCTTAAAATTTGGGGCGAAGATAAATCTTTATAAATAAATAAATATTTTTTTATGTTGAATTGAACTTTGGTCAAATTGCTATTTGTGTTTTTTGTTTAATCTATATCAATTAGAAAACATTTTAAATTCTAAAAGTAGTGTTTTTATATTATATCCTTCGATACCCCTTTGCTGTATTTTTTATCTTATAGTATTTTTTTATCTGTAGGTACTCACGGCTATAAATGCCTAACAGTCAGAGATTGGTATTTAATAATTTTTCACAATTATTTTGGAGGTTGAGGTTTTCATGAACAAAAAGATTTAAATTATTTTGGATGTTTTTTGGGGACAAGTAAGTGAAAATAAATCATAGGTAATGAGCATCCAGCTTCATTGCCAATCAATATCTTAACAGGCTCCACACGCTTGGTTGCCTCGTATGACTAATGGTAATGCTATTCCAAGTCGACATTACACACCTCATTTTAACATCCATATCTTTTTGAAATCAATTTGTATAATAACTTACTTGAGGTCGAAACTTTACAACAGGGTATCGAACAGCCAGACAAAATAATAAAATATTGATTTTGTAGGGGTCCTCCACAGACATGTATTTGAATAGATAACGCAAGTGTCAGTTCTTGTATAGAAACCAAGCGTGCCATTATTTTTCCACCTACTGTGACGTCACATGAGCAATTTAGAGATGGGAACTCCCCTCCAGCGCGTAAACGATTCAACCGATTATATTCGAGTGCATCGACAGACGAATGATAAATTGACAGAAGAATGATAAATCTAGAATTATACCTGTTTTTTAATAACGCTATTTCCTCATGGTCTCATTTTTATTCTGAGCAACTCTTCCTACATTATTTTCCTCCACCACTACATCTTCTCGGAGAACAACGATCTAAATCAGTGAGTTAATGAGTCAGTTAGTCAGTGAGTAGTTCAGTAGCCTTCATTATTATAATAACTTGTCCTTATTGATAACCTACCTAATTAACCAGTTTTAATAATTTGTTCTCGGAAAGTTACAAAATTAATTAAAAAAACCCCGAGAAGAAATTTTAGCTACAAAAAGGAAAGCCAGTAGAAGGCGCTATGACAAAATATAATACAACCCAGAACTAATTCGGATTTGAAAAAAAAAACAAATAAAATAACTTGTAGAGAAGGAAAAATAATCAAGTATTTTTTTTCGTTGTCTGTTTTTCTCCAGGCTGTATCTCATAAACAGTGATAACTAGAAAGCTGAAATTTTCACAAATGACGTATTTCTGTTGCCGCTATAACAACAAATACAAGTAAAAAAAAGATTTTAAGGGGGGCCCCTTACAATAAACGTGTTTTTTTCCGTATTTGTTTGCTCAATATTAAAACTACTAACAATATTACTTGTATATCACCTTTCAAAATATATAATTAAATAACAGTAAAGTAAATATCAAAGGGGCTCCCATACAATAACGTTATTTTCTATTATAGAGTACGGAACTCTTCGTTTGTTCAATATTGGAAAAAAAACAAAGTAGTGTAACAAACTCTTCAACATTTGCTGAATATGTAGAATTATCAGAAGCAGAAACAGAATTAAATTTTCTCATTTGTGTAATGAATGATGTCTTTACTAAGGTTTGTAAACCAGTTAAAATCTATGAAGATAATTCAGCAGCTGTAGCTATTTCTAAGTATGGAAACTTTGCAAAGAATTCTAAGCACATTGAAGTTCACTATCATTTTGTAAATAAAAATGTTTAGCAGGGAAGTATACAAAATAGAGTCAGAAAATAAAATTGCAGATACATTTACAAAACCTGTGGGAAATGTCAAATTCACTAACTTAAAAATGCTAAATTTAAAGGAGTATAGTTCCCTAATTGATTATAATTACTGTAGTACTTAAGAAGCTTTGAACTTATGTAAGGAGGCGTGTTCGTGTACATTTATATTGGCAACACTGAGTGAAGGAAGGAAGTAAATAAAGACTGACACATACCACACGTTAAGAATTGTAGCTTAGAGAAAAACTTGTAACTAAAATTAAACTGTTCTTTTATTAAATAAAAACAAAGTTAAAACATGAGTTAATTAATTATTTAACAGAAGAAATATTTAATAAATTTGTAGTAATAAAAATATTTTAGATACATGGAACATCCATCGCGAATATTATCATTTCTCTGTTCCCAAAATCGATTAGAATTAGAATCGAATATAACTATCTGGGTAGGTACAACGCATTTTGCTTAAAATGACAGAAATATGACAATAGCTACCGTACCGTGTAGCTGATTGACAGGTGAAAATATCGTTCATTTTGATGTTCATTGCGTGTTTTAATAGACAAGCCATACTAGATAGCTTTGTAACTAAAAGCGGCAATGTATTATAAATTAAGCGATACACACTCGTTTAAAAGTTTTTCAGTGTAAAACCACAACGAGCACGAAATAATTGATTTTGCAATAAAAACCAAATAATCTAATAATAAAGTGACCTACCGATAAAAGGAAATCTTTCTATTAATTAGTCCCGCTTTATTTAGATAGTTTTTGGAACTCAATACGGCACAATTAGGCATTTTTTATATTTAGCTTGACATCTGTCACGGAGAACGTTCGAGCACGGACTCAATCAAATGGCGATAAACTAAGATAATTTTACTCAGTTTTTACACGCGAAGTACATGCACTTGCGGCATCTATTCAAATACATGTCTGTGGGGTCCTCTTTAAATTTCTATGTTTCACAGGGAAGTGAGATATTTGATGTTTTTTCCAAACTACTGAATATATCAACTTCCTATCGAACTTCAGCGTCTAGTTAATATTTTTTAAGTATTTATATTTAATATGATTTATAGCATCGATTTTGGAATGGGTTTTTAAAAAAACATCCTTTGCTTGCAGTGCCGGAATAAAATAAAAATCATTATCCTATCTTTGCATGCGTCCGGCAACTATGGCTCGGTACCTAAGTACAGTGCTTTTTATCTGATTTTTGGTAAATATTAGGATCACTAGCAATTCACTCACATTTATAAGCCCATGATTTCCCTCTCCAACCTTAAAATAACTACTCAATTGTGTATCTCAACTTGTCACAATTTCTATACAAAAATACGTGATAATGGGAATTTTATAAAAATATACAATAAGCACAAAGAATGTATCAGGTCATTAACATCAAACTTAATTGATATCAGCTAAAACAATACGCAGAAAAATATGCTACAGAAATCAATTCCATTTATTTTTCCGTCAAGAGATGCTCTGTCAATACTCGTATACTTAATTATAGCAGGACATGAAAATGTGTGCTCAATGGCTTTCAATAAAACTGTGCTAAAATATCCCTTTGTGTTTTTTCTTTCAGTGTTTTCGAGACAACATTCAATTGTTTTGTGGTTCTATTGATTCAGGTCAAACGAATTCGAGCACTCGTGCTATTCCTACAAAAAAAAAAACCACCAAGAGCGTGTCGGGCCACGCACATAGAAAGATTTCGTAGCCGTATATTGTAATTAAGTAAAATATAATAAGAGCTTTTGACTGGAACATAAACTTTTTTCCTGCAAAATTTAAAGACTTGAATAAATGAGTGCAGAAGTTATATATACATAGAATGTGGAAGTTTTATTTGAAGTACTAATTGAAATTTACAAAGATTTGCGTGGCAACTTTATTAGTTCCATACATATATCGACGTTATTACCTATATATACACCTTAATTTACGTTCAAACCATAATCTTCAATTACCTATTCCCTCTCATACAACCAATTTCTATGGCTCTTCTTTTGCTATACACGCTGTGCAATTGTGGAACGCACTTCCTGTGGAGGTGCGATTGGCTAAATCACTGAATGTGTTCAAAGATCTGGTGAAACAACACTATCTCACTGAAGCACTGCTGTAATACTGTTGTTTTTTAAACTATATATATTAATTATATTTCTAAAACGTATATGTGTATTTTATTTAGGTATTTGTATTGCTTGTATATATAAAAGTATGTAGTTATATATGTATGTGTTCATATTCGTTAAATATCTATATTATTTTGTATGATTAATATTTATAATGTTAATCTGTCAAGATTATATTTCGAGTGTGTAAATAAATAAATAATTAAATGTCCAATATAGGTTCCTCACGATGATTGTTCAACATTAATAATGTTGATAATTGAAAGGCACACATTACTTTAAAAATAATAATACACTGTACCACTCAAGGCTCTGTAGAATTACAAATAATAAATATGTTTCATATCTAATAAATTGTGTTTGAATTTAAATAAATCTAACTTAATATTACACAGAATATAATAAAAAAAAATATGAAAAGTAACACGACAAAATTAGGCAAACAAACCGCCCCAAGTCATACCCGGCCCAAAGGTTCCCATCACACTGGCAGCATTTCCACGCTGCACAGCGAGCGAAATCCTCTGGACCAGAAATGCCCCTGAGCGGTAGTCCATTCCCTGATCCCTCAAACGACGACCAATTTCCCTAACAAAGTTTCTACCCTGCGATCCCCACACCCCCATTGTCTCGACGGCTAATGGTACAAACCAGTAACTCCCCATCAGCTGCGCGTACTTTATTGATTTTTGCCGCGCTGCCATCTCCGCCGCGGCCCCAGGAGTTAAGCTTGTGGAGCTAATGTGGGATGCCGCCAATGTACATACACACGTAGCATCCCATAAAAGGCAACGACCTCTTTCCCACGGTATTAAAGTGAGACCGTCCGGACGTTTCCCGTCGCTGCGGCACAAACCTGGTGGTTCCAAAACGGATGGAATGTCAGCAGAAACGAGAGCCCTCCGGACGATGTCATTGATTGAGTGATGGCGGGAGAGTCTCCCTGCGCTTTTGACACAATGTAGCCCATGACGCCCCAGCGAATCGACCGATGAACCACAAATACAGCGGTGTGGCTCACATATGTTGCATCCAAGACGAAGCGCCACGGCTACACGCAGGGAGTTGTTGTCCAGAAATGTACCTAAATGCGGAGATGGCAACGCATGCAACCAAGCACCCGACTCCGGCTGAGAGACTGCTCTCAGACGAGCAAGCTCCGCTCCCGAGCTCTGCGTTAACAACCCACCGAGGGAGGACTTGCATAGTTCCTCATCCCAGGAGCGCTGTACGCTGGGCTTCTCTGGACAATCTCCTGCCGGGCAACGGGCTCGCCACAGCTGAAAAGCCTCATCGGCGAATGGGATGCTAAAACTGTCACCATCAAAACTTAGAATACGAGTGACAAGCTTCTGCACCCCATGCGAAGAGGCCAAGAATGCTGGGAGTTCTGTGTCCTGTAGCCGACGAACACCGATACCACCAAAACGTATTGGAAGTGCTGCCTGCGACCACTGTGAGGGAGACATATGAACGTTTAAAATTGTCTCTAATAGACACTTCAAAGTTTCGTCATATGAGTCTGCCTCCCCTCGACATAACCATTCTGGGGCAGTTCGTAAAGTATATGTCAACCTTGGCTGGGAAAGGCAGTTCCTAAGAACAGCAAGAGCCACATGCGCAGATAACTCCTTAAGATGTGGCTCAGCTCCAACCATGGTATTCAACTTGCTCCGCAGAACCCCCGGCACGCCTTCCGGAAAAATGGGTGCACCCAACAACATGAAATTTGTCTTGTCAAGAACTTTCACCCCCGGCATCAATAATTCTAACTCCGCTTTGGAACTCTGTGCCAGATACCCAGAGCAAGGAAAAACCTCACATTTTTCTGAGTTCATGTGAAGGCCCAAGTCTTCTAACCCACTAATAACAGTTTTCAGATCATCCAAAACTTTCTCTAGTGGTCCGCCTATGGTACCATCATCGAGATACCAAACGTTCAATGGGGACCTCACTGATTTGACTACGTTGTGTATGGCCAGGCTGAATAAAAGTGGACCCAGGGGGTCACCCTGTTGCGCACCCACCCGAGACTCCACCAGATTTTCACCAAAGTACAGGTTACTTGGACTCGAGTAACACTGATGGAGAAACGGATATATGGATGGAACCAATTCGTATACCTTACCCAGAATAACATCACGCTCAACCGTATTAAAAGCATTCTGGAGGTCAACCTTTACAATAATGTTGTCAGAGTTTGCCCGGTCAAAAGAAAATGAGCGGGTGGCGTGAATCGCAGCCTCGCAACCCAAGGGAACTCCGAACCCCAACTGCTGCGGTTGAAGAACACTTGATGTTAATTAAATTAAATAAGTTAGTTTTAAGTAAGCTTAATAGATTATTATGTCTTTTTTGGCCTTGTTTTGTGCATCTACCCAAATAATTAATTTATCGATCTCACCTTCCAAGGGTTGTCTGGAAGAGGTCGCTTTTAGCAATAAGACCGCCAATTGTACCTCACTGTAAACTGTTTGATCATATTATTATTTTTTAAATTTGTGTTTGATGTGCAATAAAGAGTTATTCTGTTCTATTGTATTCTATATCCATTCAAACACCATTATATTTATCATAATTTGTATTATACAAATTAAAATAAATATACTGCCAAACTTTTCTAGATTTCTTGATAGGAATCATATTTTTCCTATCTGCTCTATTATTGTTTTCACTTCGGACCCTTCTCCTTTTTAAGAATATCCTCTATTAGATATAAATGCACCCGGCTATGTACTTCTCTACGCATATTACTATCTACATTGGGTCTTCATATCTCTGTTACAATTTTACTACAATTTATCCTTAAAATCTGCCCGAACCGTCATATTACTTTTTTCTATCTTTAACAATATCATCTTTCAGTCCGTAGCCAGCGGCGGCGTTCATGAATAACATTATTTCTAACATCACAAAGGGGTTTTTCGAAATTCTATTCGTTTACAACTTTTGCGGACACGTAAAAAGACATGTCACCGTGATAGCTCAGTCGGTAGTACTTATCGTGCAGACAATGAGGGTTCAAATCCCGGGTTGGGTCTACTAATTTATCTTTTCTAAAGTCATATGTGTCGTTAATTTATCATGGTGGTTAACGGTGAGGGAAAACATCGTGAGGAAACGCACATGGCTAAGTTGTACTTTGTCATGTGATAGTGTAAGCGTACAAAACGGCGATAGGCCTGCCCCCTATCATGTGAAGTACACTGTCCAAGCAAAACGTGGGTACTCTGACCACCAAGTGACAATGTCACGTGTTGTTCAGAAGTATTAGTACCTCTGCCTACCGCTTCGGGGATATACGGCGTGAACGTTCGAGTTTGAGACATATAATATAAAAATATATTGTAGCAGCATCATGATTTATCATGGGGACCTTTATATAAATGCATGGGAGTGAAATATTTGGGTTCATATTTATGTACCTTGATGAACGTTACCTATTTAACGTATTAAAACATACATACATTTACTCACACCATTGGTTCCCGTTGTGTAGGCAAAGACTTTTGATCGCCACTTTGTACGATCCTGGCAAAGCTCTCTAGCTTCATTTACAACCATCAATCTTTTCATACATGCTCTATTATTCTTCAATACTCTGGACGCCTGCCTTTTTGAGCACACTCTCCATTTGGTCCAATGGTGTCCTCCGTGGTCGTCCTCTACTAACATTACCATCCACATTAGCTCTATTAATCTATTTTACCAATTTACTATCATCCACCCTCTCTATGTGATTAAACCATCTTGACATAATCATTCCTTTGTCTATCTTTTTTACAATATCATCTTACACACCGCACCTTTTACGAATCACGCTATTTCTCACGTGATCGCATAATTTAACATCACAGACTTTTCTGAGGACCTTACTTTACTTTACTTTTATGCTTCTTCTTGTGCCACACGCAACATTCGCTGCCATGCATAAGTGTAGGAACAAGAACAGCATCAGTCACTGCCATTTGGACCTTTTCAGATACCGATTGACTACTCATTAGACTATTCATTGCTCCATTTACCGCATTTCTCTTTTTTATTATTCTTTTAATGTCTTCAGCACACTTTCCATCCCTAGTAAACAAACTTCCTAGATATACGATTTTTATTCTTTTATCCTTTACAAGTATAATATTTATAAAATAATATTTTTTTAACTTGAATTGAAAAATAACGAAGTAAGTGGATATTGTCTTTAAATGCCTTAAATATTTTTAGGAATTATAGCATGAGCAGATGTCATTAAAATAATTATTCTATAAAAATATATTAATTACTCTGCCATTCATTAACTGCTTATATAAACAAATAATAAATAAATAAATAAACGGACATATTTTACACAGAATGAGTTAGCGCCAAACTAAGTAAACTTGTAATATGGGATACTAACTCAACGATATATTTAATGTTTAATGTTATATAATACACATATAAATAACATCAAAGACTAAGAAACAATCTTTATTTATTTCTGAAACCATAAACATTACAGATAAAAACCTAATTCGTTCATGTTTAATATAAATATTTATGTTCATGAAAACCTCGTTCATAACGGGGTCGTATACCCGGAGGTCGCGGGTTCGATCCCCGTCGGTGTCGAAATTTTTCTTTCCTTTATTTATCCTTTAATTATTCGTTCATGTTTCACGTATTATAACATTCAAAATGTATTACCAAAAAATAATAATATCTTTTAATTTATTCTACATACAACAAAAAATCATTTATGCTCATCACATAAATGTTGCCCTCAGGTCGATCGAACCCGCGACCTCCGAACCGAGAAGCTAGTCACCTATCCACTAGACCACTGACGTCGTCAAAATATATATTAGTAATTCGTATGAACACTAATAAGTGATAGCTCAGTGGGTAGAACACCGCTTATCGTGCAGTGCCAATCAAGAGTTGACTAATGAGTTATTTTTGAATTTCATTTAATTTTTGCCAACAGTACCCTCGTTTTATTATATTGCTAGGCCACACTGCTGCAACAAAACCCTTCGTACATATTTACGTTCAGCAGTAAGAATACATCCAAACCTGCGGAGTAATAAAAGCTTTGGGTGCTCGTATCTTTTTATTTATGGCTGTTTGTAACCAGAATATCATTTAATAATTTTAGGCTTATGAAATATTAGGAACACACTTTTTTCCAAACGGATTTGACAACTTTTGACGCGGTTGACTTACTCGTATAAAGTTTTTAATCAAATTTTAAATCGTTCTGTTTAAAGCAATCTCGTGTAATTCAGTATTAGTGGTCATCTAAATAAATATGTTAGTTATAGTTAGTTTAGGAATCTAATACAGATAAATATTGCCCATAACACTATATCAATCTGATGAATAGTTCTGAGATACCGTCGTTAGAAGTAATTAGCAGCGAAACATCTATAGTCCATAATTTTGTAGCTCGAAATACACGCAGGTGAAGCTGAGATATTTTGAAGAAGAGATATTTTGTGAATTTATGACTTGATACATCTTTTAAAGATCATTTCATAACTTTTGTGTAAATTCTTTGAACGCGATTTCATCCATTGGAGTTAAAGAAAAAAAAAACTTTGTTTACCGCTTACGCCTTGAAATAACCTTTATAAAAATTTAGTTGAAGTTTTTGAGTCTGGGCTTTGATATCTATCATTTACACAAAGTCTTAAAATTATTACAAATGGATAACTTTACGTTTAGCGACAATACCCTATGCATTTTTTAAACATACAACCTTCCAGTTTTATCGCCATCATTATAAAGTTTTCTTGTTTAATGTTATTCCATTAACTACTATTTTACGTATATATATATATAAACTCTATTAAATATAGAATGCTAAACTAAACAAAATCTACGCTGCTAAAAATGTTGAAATTTATTGAAAGGTCTAAATTTATACTGGTTATCAGTTTGTACCAGTTTATTTCTTCACATTTTTGCCCGGAAATACACGGAGTCCCTACGGTCTCCTTTACGTCCGGAAGCATGAAAATGACCACGCTATATACATTTCAGTATCTGGGAAACTGCTTTAACAATACACGTTGTATTGACATAGAACACAATCAAGCGATACAATGCAGAGAGGAATTGGTCATTGTTTGGACAGGTCGGTACAAGTAACAGCCATTAATCAAAGATTTAGATCGTTGTTACCTTTAATTCTTGTACAGTTTGGGAGCGATTAACAATCTCATTTTTTAAACGATAGATTCGATTAGCTATCGATACAACAGTCTGCAACTTTACCAGTTAAGATGAAAGTGCTTTCTTATGAACAATGTTTAGGTATTTATACATTTATTATGGCAAACAAGTAATATTTATAGGTATGATGGGTCTGTGCGTTATACGCCCCACTTTTTTTTTGTAAGCTCAGAACTAACAGATGTACTTTTCAACTACTTTGTCACCTGGTGTTCAGAGTACCCACGTTTTGCATGGACAGTGTACTCACGTGATAGGGGGCAGGCCTATCGCCGTTTTGTACGAATACACTGTCACATGACTAAGTACAACTCAGTCATGTGGGTTTCCTCACGATGTTTTCCCTCACCGTTAACAACCATGATAAATTAACCACACATATGTCTTTAGAAAAGACATAATTGGTGTAGGTCCGACCCGGGATTTGAACACTAGTCGCTTGCACGTTAACCGGTGTTCTACCCATTGAGCTATCACTCAACTAGATATTTGTACAAAAAGGTGACAGATAAAGCGCGTGGCACCCTATATGTCTCTCCTTCGCACAATCGGTGTTGACACAAAGACAATTTTGCCTCGCTTGTGGTAATTTGGTAAGGCTTTTATCATGCTTTCAACAACGACAAACGTATAACGTTACCGAACATATATGGCAAATATCCTCAAATAATCCATACTAATATTATAAATTGGAAAGTGAGTTTGTTTGTTTGTTTATTTGTGCCGCTTTCACGCTATAACTACTGAACCGATTGCTTTGAAATTTTGCAGACGTATAGTTAGAAGTTCAGATTAAATAATAGGGTACTTTTTATCCCGGAAAAAAATATATTCCCGAGGGAATACTAAAATATTGTTTGCTTGCTGGATGGATTGGAGATGGCGCTGTGTGTCGTTTAAGACAAGGTAATATATTGCAAACGAATATAAACCTGTCATCCATATCCATCCATACTAATATTATAAATTGGAAAGTGAGTTTGTTTGTTTGTTTATCTGTGCCGCTTTCACGCTGTAACTACTGAACCGATTGCTTTGAAATTTTGCAGGCATTTATAGTTAGAAGTCCAGATTAAATAATAGGGTACTTTTTATCCCGGAAAAAAATATATTCCCGAGGGAATACAAAAATATTGTTTGCTTGCTGGATGGATTGGAGATGGCGCTGTGTGTCGTTTATAACAAGGTAATATATTGCAAACGAATATAAACCTGTCAATTTAGAAGCTAAATGATACGATAATGTATCCTTGAAAATGAGGAATTCCCGAGGGATGACGTACAATTTGTTTTATTGTCTAGACAGTTTTTTTTTCATATCTACTTATCCTGAAATAACTATAAATAAACGAATTACTAATTGGTTTAAGTATTTACGTTACGTTAGTTCTTGAGGTATGCAATAGATGGCGCTGGGTGTTTTTTTAAACCGTGACATAGATGTTTTTCAAGATACGTAACAATTTGAAGATTTCGCGCTTTAACCTGTAGTTCATACCATAACTCGGTGCACTTTTCGAATCATTTACTTACTTGCTGTTTTATCTTTAGTCACTATTTTTCATTTTACATTGAATTGTGGATTTTGGCGCTCAAAATCGGTAGGGTATAAAAATGCTGGATTATGCAGCAGGAGCGGGAGTAAATTCAATTGTTTGTCAATAGTAAGACTATAAGAAAATAAAGGGTATTCAAAATTTGCCGTCAACGTTAGCGTCTATGTGGCGTAGCGGCAAATCTAACCTCTATGAACATTCGAGAGACCCGGGATCAAAACTCAAAGGGCACAAGCAATTAGTAAAAAGTAAAGTTGTAGTGTTAGGTAAGAATAATAGCTAGAACTCGGACAATCCCTATATTCCCGAGCAATTTCTGCTGCAAACTCACCCACCATCACCAACGGTCAGTGTAGGGAGCAGCACCCACCGGGGCCCCGCCCCGCAGCACAAAACTACTATTCGTGCTTAGTTTTTTTTTTAATTCGCGATTGAACATTACAATTAAAACCACTATTATAAAACTAAACCCATGTTATAATTATAACACGGGATGAAAGACCCGAAAATCAATAGTTACTATCCGTACTAATACGACCATTATAACTCGAACATAGAAACTAGGTACAAAATGGTTTGTTTTATGATTGTTATAATATATTTTATGGCACTATGGTGTTGAAATAGCAAATGAAAGTTAGTATAGAGATTTATGACATTTCTGCATTTAGAAACTTGAAACTCGGTGCGATTGACTGATATAACCACTACAAAAAGGAATTTATGAAATTCATCCATCAATCTTTCATGAGTATATATATGTCGTGGCCATATCGTAGATTTGAACACATCGTGAAATGATCGATCATTTCATGAAATGGTCACATTTCATGATGTGGCCAGCTTCATTTGACCAGATCATAAAATCGTCAACCTTTCACGATTTTGTCATCCACGCTTGGCCAGATCGTAGAAATAGAGTAACCTGTGAAATGCGATCCAAACTCTACGGTTTATTAACATATTGCTCAGTTTTTTCGTAATTTGCAAAGTATTCGAGAACCTTTTCGTCGAAAACTCTTTTACTATCACTTTTTTCCTCGCTTAATAGCGAATTATTATCTTTTTTACTGCGAGAAATAACACTTTTGACAGCGACCGCCATCTTCACACGTAAACAAAGCGTTTTCAGCGCCTCTACCGGTAATTAATGTAACTACTTTACGATATGACCAAATAATCTTAACCATTTCATGAAGAGGCCGCGCGTTTAGTTGGCCATATCGAGAAACGATTTCTTATCATTGATCTGCCCAAACCACATCACGATGTGGCCAATAAACAGTTGAACATTTCATGAAATACGACCATTTCATGAAATGATCGATCATTTCATGATATGTTCAATTTTACGATATGGCCACGACATATACACTAACGGCCATAAATTCCAAAACGAGTAGCCATAGCTTCGGAGATAGTGATTCTCCATCCACTTTTGGAAGTTGAATGGGGAAAAGGTAGTCAAATAAAGGATTTTAGTGATGTGTCTCCAACTGCATCGCTGAACAATCACTTAAAAAGGATCAATGTCCTTTATATCTTTTAAACCACGTGTTTTTATAGATAAACTGGATGCAAAAAATGTAGTCGACGCGGACGTAGTCGCGGGCAAAAAGCTAGTAAGTTTATAAATAGATAAATTATGAGCAAACAATAAAATAAAATACAACACATACCTACTAACAATGACTAACCAATAAATAGACAACTATCACTAGATTTTCGTGTTTTCTTTCCAACGAGTACCACCAAAATCTGTACCATGGCTGCTCGGTGGGAATAAAAACGTAGTTTTAAAATCATTCTAATAGGGTAATAGATCAATAATATCTTTGTTAAAATAAAACAACTCTTTAAATCAAGTATTCATTAAAATTTAATACACGTTACCTTAGTCAAATTCAACATAATTTAAATCAACAATCCAAGTTACTGTCTTTTAAACAATTTTTTAATTAGTTCAGAATACTTTCCTTGGTCATAGTAATTATCTTATTCACATGATGAATTCTCACTTCTATAGGATTATTGAGATTTTGAAGTGGGCAACACCGTTGTTTTTTGTTGTTGAAGGTTATGTTTAGAATTAAATCAAAAACACAGGTAAAACGTATTAATAACAGCATATCTTCTATTGTTAATCTAATAAGGTTCATAAACTGTAAATATATTCCGAGTTTTTGTTGATACGCCACTGCGAAGTGATTCATCTGGGGCTTTTTACTCGCTTCGATAACTGCAGCCGAAAACTTTTTATTTACCTATTTTTAAAGCACGATCACATAAAATAGGTCTCTGCCCTAAACAAGCTTACTTCCTACGAGTCCAAAATATGATTTGTTGCACGTATTTGAACAAAATAATCTTAAATCATCAAAGGCAAACAAAGAGCTCAAGAGTGACAGTTTGATCCAACAAAAAACAGCTTACATCGTGAGGGACAAAAAATCAAAGTACTAGCTCTTTCTATCTTTAAGAGTTTTATAATTAGCTATCCTTTTCTTGCTCGTCGTGATGTATACTTTATCTCTCTAGTTGTGTATGCTCTAAGACTACAGCAGATAAAAAAGTGGCATAAAATATATTTTCGCGAAACGTCTACGACTGAAGAAAAGAGTATCTATAATAATAATTTCATCAAGGAGTACGGTAGACTCGAACAAAACCTCATTTAAAAAAGTGTCCTTTTCGAAATGATTGAAAATATTATGAAACAAAACGTTTATGTCATCGGGTGTCAGTCAAAATGGCGACTGAATTTTTTCTGTCAGCACCATTATAATTTAGCAAAATACTCGACAATCCGAATTTGCGGATAGATGTTGCCGACTCAAAATCATTATTTTTCCATGTTTTATTATTCAGGTAAGGTTTCGATCGAGTCTACCGTACCCCGTGACGAAATTATTAATATAGTGTTATAATACTCAGTAACGAGCTCTTCAATAAAACTCAGGTTCAGGAGATAGATTATTTATTCCACCAACACAGAAAAGTCCCCATTTAATTCAATTTTTGATTAAATGGCTTCAATCGTGTTTGCCACAATTATTTCGCCAATGTCGAGTAAAAGTAAAATATTGCACAAGTAAACTCTTTAAAATTATCAAGACAACTGTCACTAGTCAGCGGGACGAGTGTATTTATTCTAGAAGTCAACCCCTTTCCTAAATCCCTATTTCCGTTTATTCATAGATGGCGCCCTAATACATTTTTCTTTTTAAAATAAATATAATAAACATTAATACAAAAGTAATTTATCAGAAAACCTTGTAAATAAAATAAACCTAACAATAGATATGTAAGATTTAACCTACAAGTGTTTACGAAGGATATTGCTGAATCATTTAAGACGATTACGTGCTTTGGAGGGCACGTTAAACCGTCGGTCCCAGCAACTATCACGGTAATAGTCGTTAGTCAGCCAACCTGCACTTGGCCAGCGTAGTGGACTTAGGCGAAATCATTCCTTATAGGATAGACTCGAGGCTGGATATATATATATATGGATTATGAGGCAATTAGCGAAATCACATGAGAAACCAAAAATAAGACTAAAAAATGGGATTAGAGGCAGTAAGCTGGACTAGGCTGAAAAGTGCGATCAGAATTCCGCCATCTCAATAAGAACTAATATCCTGATTTTATGAATGTATGCATAGATTGCTTACTCAGGCAGTTGTTTTTATAGATTATAACAATATTAATCAATTTTAGGCCTGCCTCCATCACGTGATAACACTGTCCAAGCAAAACATGGGCACTCTCAACACCAGGAGATAATGTCACGTAATAT
The DNA here is from genome assembly GCA_963576735.1 of Bedellia somnulentella. Classification (NCBI taxonomy): domain Eukaryota; kingdom Metazoa; phylum Arthropoda; class Insecta; order Lepidoptera; family Bedelliidae; genus Bedellia; species Bedellia somnulentella. The sequence goes on from OY755180.1 coordinate 9,027,021, forward strand.
CCAGAAGTATCTGGGGGCACGGCAGTGCCCCCGCCAAGTCGAGCGCGAAGCAAGCACTGCCGTATCATCCTTTTCTGGAACCGTTTCGCCGCATTTTCAGGGCCCCATTCGGGAACCTCAGGATAGGATTAAAACACTGAAATTTTAGTCACCTAAAAATTTGTAAACACACACTTGAAATCCAAAATTTCAAGTCGGTAGATCAATGAATTCCGAAGTTAAGCACAAAGTTTCGCATTTTCGACACTGACTGACTGACTCACTGATCATCAAAATAGAACTAGTGTTTCCCATAGAGCTAGAGAGCTGAAATTTGGTACAGAGGTAGATTTTAACGCCCACATAAAGAAAATATTATCAGAACAAGGTTTATGGAAGATCTGGACTACCTGGTGACGCTGATGAGAAAATAATAAGCGTATTTACGAGAAATAGTAGTCGATTAACTGTATTCTACTCAATAAATGAAAATATTCAGTCCAATAATTATTATTATTTATGTACTAGCACTCAGCCGAGGCTTCGCTCAGTTTATTTAGCATTAGTACCAGTACTCGTCATTATCACTAAATGGCGCTGGCTGTATTTTAAATCCCGGTAACGTATTTATTTACACATTTAAATGTTTTTTTCGTGTATTTTAAAAATTTGAGAAGTCGTGCAGTTTATTTTTATTTGATTTCACAAGATAATATAATAATAAAAAAATGTAACCATTCAATCAGTCTACGTCCTGTCGAAAAGAAGTGAAATCCCACCAAAAACATTCTATAAAAAACTAGCCAAGTCTCGATAGAGCTGCTTGTTTATCTCTAAAAAGTAATGAAATCTCTAGAATAAGTGGAGCCAAGTCTAAGGTTCCTTACTTCAATTTATTTATTATGATAGTTAATTTTACGTGACTTGGCCGTTGATACGTTTAGTATGTACAAGTTTGTTTACGAAGTAATTTGCAGATTTATTCAAATCTTTTAAACTTCTTTGCCAATTATGTATGCGTGAGTCCACTTAACAATTTTTTGTGATTCTAATCCATCTGTATTTTTAGTTGGTAGAACTCTGGTGATTATTTCTATGTTTTCCTTAAACCATAATCATAATCTACTAATTACAAGTCAACGGCCAAGTCACGTAATATAATATATCGCAGTAAGGAACCTTAGACTTGGCTCCACTTATTTTAGAGATTTCATTACTTTTTAGAGATAAACAAGCAGCTCCATCGAGACTTGGCTAGTTTTTACAGAATGTTTTTGGTGGGATTAGTCTTCCGGCCTCATCACAGCGAACATGGCGCACAAAATGTGTAGAGTTGAGTAATAAGTGATAATATGTTAAGTTCGCAAATGTCTGTGTGGGAACAGCAAAGATATACTGGCCAGTACACCCTGCTGTGTACAAACTTATAATTTGTATTTATTCTTAACTCGAAAAACATTTATATACCGCGATGTAGGAATATGAGTGAGACGCTAACATGACTCCCACATTACTCCCCTCCTAGTCGATGGACGATATCAAAGCTAGGAGGTACCTATTACCAATTACCAAGTTGCGTGCCTGTAGATGCTCTGCTGAATGAGCGTTGTGGTCAGGTAAGCGAGGAGATGAGGGTAGATTGAGAAATGTAGTAGAAGGAAGCGTGTGTTCTTATCGAGGGGTCACCACTGTGGGAACAGCAAAGATATACTGGCCAGTACACCCTGCTGTGTACCAACGTATAATTTGTATTTATGCTTAGCTCGGAAAACATGAACATACGGCGATGTAGGAATATGAGTGAAACGCCGCTATTTGCGTATGAGTCTGCAGTAGTGTGCGCTCTAACATGACTCCGACATTTGTGTTAGATGGTGGCGGCTTGCAGCCGGGTGAGGCGGTCGCGTGCGAGGCAGAGCAGCTGCGCGGCTGCGTGGCGCTGATACCGCGCACGCCGGTCGGGCTGCCGCGCACCAGGGACGAGCTGGACCAGCACTGCCAGTATGTACCTATTTGAACTATATCTTTGTTTTGTCTGTCTCTCCGTTCCATTGATAACCTTGATGCATGGTTATGTTTTGAATTCAGTTTTATTGCCGTGTAGTGCCGGCTTAGAATAACACTACCCCATTTCTACCCGTGGGTGATCGTAAGAGGCAACTAAGGGTATGGGGCTTCTTAAGTGATTTTTGGGCTATGTGGTTGGAGACCCGTCACCAAAAACATTTATTATTACCATCTTTTCCCCAATCAACTTCTAAAAGTGGCTGAGGAATTTCTCATTCCAAAGCTCTGGCTACCCCGTTAAGGGATTTATAGCCGTGAGTATATGAATGAATTAATGAATGATTTTATTATAATAATCGATTTAATATACAGCCATCTTGCACTTTGATTGTCTACGATATTGTCCAAAATATATTTCTACCTTGTTATTTTAATCTTTTTTCCATGAAGGTACTAACTAGCTAACAGGACTGTACTAACTAACAGGAGAGCGCACTCACTAAAATATGGTACACAATAATGCAATTTATTACCTTGCGATAAAGCTTATAATCTTTGAACACTGTGAAGCAGAGAAACGTCCCAGAACGAGAGCCCTAACTAGAGGAGTGCGTCCCGCTCGCGCGGTTGCCAGTCGAAATTAATTTCAAAGAAAAACAAATTCAAACTTATTTATAGGGAATATTTTATAAAAAGCAAGTTACTGACTATTCCTTTTTAATAAATTGTTTTAATTTATTTATTTAATTGAAGAACATAAAACAGAATACAATCAATATTACACAAACATAATAATATGAACATAGAAAATAAGGCTAGATCATATTCCTAGGTATATGTCCCTAGTACACACACAATATAATTATGATTATTTTGGAAAATTTTACACAATTAATATTATCCTTAAGTGAAAAACAGAAAAATGATTACAATAAATTTACTAGTTAATATAGAATTAAACATTGCTGGGTATATCATTCTGAGACTTAATTCAGTTGTAAAGCCTGAAACCAGCACGGAAAATTGAAAACCGTGAAATAAAAATGTCAAAGTAAGACACCACTTTATCACTTTCTAGTACACTACCATCTCTTAGCATATTATGTACGTCATGGTCAATGTCATTGTATAATCGATCGACACATTCTTATAATGGGATTATAATAAGTTGTATTGTTTATATACGTTTGCAATGTAAAAGTGACAGCTGTCTGTGTAATTATTTTATCATCGTCTATCAACTTAGGGCCAGTTTTTTGATCCGTAGTTAAAAATATAACCATTTGTTACATTGACTTGACATTGACTATAGTTAAATGTCTAACCAGTAGTCAAATCGTAAATCCATTTTGGTTCGATATTTGACATTAGTTACTCTAACCACGGGTCAAAAAATGCATTTGGCTGATATTTAACTAATAGTTACGATTTTTAACAAATGGTTGAGTTAACCACGGATCAAAAAACTGGCCCTTAGAGATAAATAATTTATTATGTTTGGTAATCGGTAGAACTTATTTATAACAGGTATCTTCATGGAAACCATATAAATAAGGTGTCCAAAATTAATCATCTTTTCGTGTGTTACGGAGCTTTTATCATTTAACTAAGAAAACAGTTGGGAGAGCAAAATATGGTAAAAATTATTGTGACCTTTCTATTTCAAATAAATGACATAAGTTAAATAAGATGCGGCGTAATGTCGGCTTATACAAATATTTTTATACCCGCGCATCGTAAAAAGTTACTCAACTTCAAAAGGTGACTAAGGGCCAGTTTTTTGATCCGGAGTTAAAAATATAACCATTTGTTACATTGACTATAGTTAAATGACTAACCAGTAGTTAAATCGTAAATCCATTTTGGTTCGATATTTGACCATTAGTCACTCTAACCACGGGTCAAAAAATGCATTTTGCGGATTTCCAACTAATAGTTACGATATTTAACAAATTGTTGAGTTAACCACGGGTCAGAATACTGGCCCTAAGGAAATTTTAATTCTCAAGTACTGGCTATCTCTTCTTTTACAATCTACTAATTGAGAGTATGTATGTATGTAAATAAAAGATGATCACCCTACTTAAAACGAGACACAGTTAGCTAGTTAGCCATCCTTATTCACTTTAAGACGCCATTGCGCATTTCTAATGGAAATGAGCTAATCTAGAGATTCTGTCTTGAATACTTAGGCATATTTTTCTACCACCACCCCCAGGGATCGAACCCGAGACTCCGTACTTGAAACCAAGCGCTTAACCGAGAGACCACGGAGGCAGTTATATCTTATTACTTATTTCTTAGTTACCTACTCAATATCATATTTTACACCGCTCCAATAGCTCATTTATATTGAACTCATACATACATACATACATATGTTGTTGTTGTCCTATGGCACCCCACTGGTGCACAGGGCCTGCACAAGCTCCCGCCACGCCTTCCTGTCTGCCGCGACTTCCCTGGCCGCACTCCAACTCAGTCCCGCCGCTCGCAGCTCGCTCTCCACGCTCCGGCGCCAAGTGTGTACGGGACGGCCGCGGGCTCGCTTGCCGTCCGGTGGTTTCCACTCGAATGCGATGCTGGCGTTTGTGGTCCCTCTTCGAAATGTGTGTCCCATCCACCTCCATTTTCATACATACATACATATACTCACGGCTATAAATCCCTTAACGGGGTAGCCAGAGCTTAGGAATGAGAAATTCCTCAGCCACTTTTGGAAGTTGATTGGGGAAACGATGGTAATCGTAAATGTTTTTGGTGACGAGTCTCCAACCACATCCGTTTGCCGTGTAGTGTCGGCTTAGAATAACACTACCCCATTTCTACCTGTGGGTGATCGTAAGAGGCGACTAAGGGTATAGGGGATTTTTAAGTGATTTTTGGGCGATACTGAACTCACTCCGCTCTAATTATTTTCTGATTTGTGAGGCTAGAAAATAGATAGAATCATGTACTGCGAATAGGCTTTTTAGGACACCAACTGACTTGATATTAATTTTATCACACTATATATTCTGTGTTAATCTTCACACTCATATCTATTAAATGAACTTTCTAGATAAAATAAACCCTTCTATGAGCTCAATCATATGAAAGTCTATTCTTATTTTGTCTTTTTTCATACATACATACATATACTCAGGGCTATAAATGCCTAGAAGGGGTAGCCAGAGCTAAGGAATCAGAAATTCCTTAGCCACTTTTGGAAGTTACGTGGGGATTAGATGGTGAAATAAAGGTTCTTGGTGATGGGTCTCCAACCGCATCGCCCAAAAATCCCTTTAAACCCCTATACCGTTAGTCGGCTTTTACGTAAACCCACCGGAAGAAATGGGGTAGTGCTATACTAAGCCGGCACTACATAGCAACTGTCTTTTTTTGTTTCTTATAATCGATGGTTATTTACATTATAACACACTAGCTGACCCCACAGACTTCGTACTGTCAAAAGTGTAGACTTTCACGTCGCCAAACTGAAATATTTAACTGACCCGTTCAGGGTCTCTGTCATGCAGTGAGAAAAAAAGTGTTTTTCATAGTGTCCTCTCAATTTTTTCACTTTATAAATTTTAAGTTTATAAGTATAGTAGTTTCGGCTGAGCATTGATTCTTAGTCAGTTAGTAAATTTTGTTACGGAGTAATTTTAAAATTGTATTATCTTCTAAGATGTTTATTTAAATTAAGTGATGTGAAGGACAATTTTGTTCTCAATGAAATACTCTTAATCAACAACATATTTATTTGGATAAGGATTAATATTATGTTGATAAAACATAATGGTAATAATGCATTCAATTCGACCAAATTTGTTTACCATAAAAATGGTTATAGTAAGTGAACCTTAAAAGTTAGACATATATTGTCGTGGACATTCTTTAGGTCATTTAAAGATAAATAATTCTTTAATACATTTTTACGCAGCCGTTTACGCAGCGCACACAACTAAAGCCTTAAAGTATGAATAATTATCCCCGTTTTTGCAACATTATTCGCTGATAGTTTGCTCCTGTTGGTCGCAGCGTGATGATATATAGCCTAATAGAGTAAGATCCCGGAGCGATAAGACATAACTTATTTTCTAAAAGATGAAACTTTAAGTTCTCAGTAGTGTCTCATGTACTTTGTATACCTGCGTGTTTGTGAAGTTTGCCCAGTGACACCTGGGCAGGTACCAGGTGAGAAAGGTGACTAAAAATAAGAGTTACTTTACTTAAATTTAGATGGCTGATTTTTAGATATATTTTATAGAATATCATTCTCAAATAGTATCGCAAGTATCAGACACTTTTCATGGGCCAAAACTTTTGTCAGACGCTTTAAAGCTCCACCAAAAATAAATGAACTTTACTTATTTTTTAATGTCTGATTTTTTAATATGTTATCAAGATAACTATTACAAAATTATATTTAGTCAGTCAGACAAATTGGAATGACCAAAAATCCACTAAACACAAAAATTATTCGGCCGTGAGAACGAACGGCCGAGCTTCGCTCAGTAATATTCCATATTATAAAAATAATATTAAAATGTATCCCCTTTGCATGAGTGTCTTTAGCAGCAATTTACTAACGTCTTAGACTTCTATCATATTATATACCGTGATAGCTCAGTGAGTATCACGGACACTGTTTATCGTGCAGACGATGTTCAAATCCCGGGTGGGGCCTACACCAATTTGTCTTTTCTAAAGTCATATGTGTGGTCAATTTATCATGGTTGTTAATGTTGAAGGAAAAAATTGTGAGGAAACCCACATGGCTGAGTAATACTTAGTAATGTTACAGTGTATGCGTACAAAATGACGATAGGCCTGCCCCCATCACGTGAGTACACTGTCCAAGCAAAACGTGGGTACTCTGATCACCAGATGATAAGATAAAATGTCACGTGATGTTCAGAAGTATTAGTACCTATGCCAACCCCTTTGGGGATATTTGGCGTAAGCGTTTGATTTCTAAATAAACTACAAACAGTATATTTATCTATATCCTATACATCCCAAAAAATCAAAGCCAGAGCCTTAGAATTAGAATTTTCTTAGCCACTTTGGGAAGTTGAGTGGGTAGAGATTGTAAATTAAAGGTTGTTGATCTCTATCCACAACGCCCCGCGAAAACTAAAAAAGCTCAAATACTCTAACACGAGTATATTTATACTCGCAAGAAGAAATGGTTGAAACTTCTTTAATTATATTATTTATTGTATTCCCGTAAAATATTTTCTGTACTCCTTGCTCTGCGGTAGCTCTGGTTTTGCACTCTCTGTTGCAAAATATTAATAACTCAACTCATATTTTTGGAAGATGGCAGTTAGAAAATGCTAAAAACTACGTGGTTAGGTGCATTTTGATTATGAAATAGGTATTACCTAAAATCAGTAATATAAGTCAAGTTATTTTTTTAGCATTACTCTTTTTTTAATAAAATAGAAACCTATCGTTTCTATAATATTATTCAAAACCACTTTTAGGTATTAAAAACTAGAGAGTCTAAAACACATAATTTAATGATACATATATACAATAACCACGGCATACTTACTAAATTTTAAACGCTGCACGACCTGCAATGCTTCTCTAATGATTGCTGCTGTTAACGCAGTGAACGAAGGTATATATTTAAAACAGGTTAAAATATATATATATTTAAATTAATATTTAAATTCTTCGCTCTGACATGCATGCGCATAGTGCTCTCGCGTTCGTACTCACGGCCGAATATTTTTTGTGTTTAGTGGATTTTTGGTCATTCCAATTTGTCTGACTGACTAAATATAATTTTGTAATAGTTATCTTGATAACATATTAAAAAATCAGACATTAAAAAATAAGTAAAGTTCATTTATTTTTGGTGGAGCTTTAAAGCGTCTGACAAAAGTTTTGGCCCATGAAAAGTGTCTGATACTTGCGATACTATTTGAGAATGACATTCTATAAAATATATCTAAAAATCAGCCATCTAAATTTAAGTAAAGTAACTCTTATTTTTAGTCACCTTTCTCACCTGGTACCTGCCCAGGTGTCACCGGGCAAACTTCACAAACACGCAGGTATACAAAGTACATGAGACACTACTGAGAACTTAAAGTTTCATCTTTTAGAAAATAAGTTATGTCTTATCGCTCTGGGATCTTGGACTATAAAACCTTCCTCAGTAAATAGACTATTCAACACAAAAATAATTTTTCGATTTGATTGGGTAGTTCCTGAGATCCTAGCGTTCAAACAAACAAACTCTTCAGCTTGATAATATTAGTATAGATAAGACGTATAAAGTGATGAATTCATATATTATAAGTCCTTTATAGCATTGACACAATTTTGTGAAACTGATATCCATGAACGAATGGTACAGCCACAGAGAAGCTACACAAATTAAAGGGAAATTTATCGGGCGAAGGTACTAAGTTATGAAAGTTGAGTAGTGGTAACATTCTGGATAGTTATTCATTATCATTTTTTAACCATTGGCTCATATATTTTTAAAAAGACATAAAAAGATCAGAAAAGGGATAGAAGCAAACAAATATTTAACCAAACTTTAGTAATATGGTACAAAAACGAATTGGGTAAAAACTACAAAACAGTTCTAAAATAATTTATGTTCATCGTTAAATTAAACGATATATTAGTTTCACAGACACCAAACTAAACGCCCCAAAAAGCAATAATTTATATGCAAATTTTCAATTGGTTATTATTGTAATGTATGGTTGAATATGATCCAGTAAATTTAATCTTGATTAACGAGATCTCTCACATACGTTATTAATTACAATACAACAGTGTATTAAACACTGTTTCGCACTCTCAGAACGAAAGAGGCTCAACTCAAATATAGTGATATTGAGTTACAATCCTAGAGAGACATAAAAAAGTATGCTTAATCCGATAAATAGTAAAACAAAGGCACTAATTGATAAAAAAACAGGATAGCGAATTTTCAGACCCTATAACAATAAGTACCTTTGTTTTAGAACATACTTTTTTATGCCTCTCTATGATTGTAACTCAATATCACTATTTTTGACTTGAGCCTCTTTCGTTCTGAGAGTGCGGTTTGTACAATGTATACTCAACTGATTCAATTTTATAAATTATATGATCAACTGAATTTTAGTTATGTCTGTTTATAACTGACTTCAAAAAAAGGAGTGTTCTCAATTCGACCGTATATATTTTTTTATGCTTGTTCGCCGATTACTTCTCCATTTATTAACCGATTTTGATTATTATTATTTTATTTGAAAGAAGATACTCCCGGATTGGTACCATGATGAGGATATCAGGGTCTGATGATGGGATCCTGGAGAAATCGAGGGGAACCCTCAAATTTTATAGGCAAATGTACCGCGTTTTACATATTCTCTGCACTTATATTGGCATTTGCTTCTGAAAATCATATTGTAATGCTGCTGAGCTGATGATGGAAGGTGTGGGTCCTCAATCACTAGGAGTTAGGAAACAGTTCTTTCAACATTATATATAGATTTATACTCCTCTTCGTAGCTTTTATGAAGAGAAGTACAGGTTCACTAAACATTTATTTTGTTATGTTATTGTTACCGAGAAAGTACCATGAGACCAGGATCTGATGATGGCATCCCAGGAAATCGAGGGGACTGTCGAAACTCACAATCATGTGACAGTGTATTTGTTCAAAACGCCGATAGGCCTGCCCTGTATAACACTGTCCAAGCAAATCGTGGGTACTCTGAAGAACAGGTGACAATGCCACGTGATATTCAAAAGTATTACTATCTCTGCTAACCCCTTCGGGGATATTCGGCGTCAACGTTTGAGTCTTTCTTGAGATGTAGAATTGTAGATCATCGCCTTTCGAGGGATTTCAAGAACAATGTAAAGTTACATATGGTTGAGCCTATTTAATATCGTACAATAATGGAAATACCGGAAATACGAAGATTAGTATAGTAACCGTCGCTTCCTCATCCGAGAGGCATCTTTGCCAGGTCTAACCATCTCTAAAACTCGTAAAATAAAATAATTTTTAACAAAAAGAAAACCGACTTTATAGTTGGAAAAACCAACGAAAATAACAATCTAGTACCAAAAACCCATTACCAACAACCTTTATTTTTATCTTTTGCCCACGCAACTTCCAAAAGCGGCTGAGGAATTTTAAATTCCTTAGCTCTGGCTACCCCTTTTAGGGAAATATAGCCGTGAGTATATGTATGTATGTATGTATGTAGTACCAAAAAGTACGAAATAAGTTTTTTAATTGAATATGAGTACTGTGATTAATACCTTAGCAATGTCTTTATTCCACACGCGTTCGTTCAACCTACCTAAATATTAAAATTATCTTAAATTAATTTTTGAGTCGGTGCCAGTCAAACAAAAGTGAATTCACCCTACTAATAATCTCTGATTATTACAATCTAAACAATATATATCTATCGCCTAACGTTTTAAATGGTAATATGTACAAAAATCAATTTACCCTACAACTACAAGGTATCCTACATTGTACATGTATATGAAGTGCGAAATACACACTTATTATTATCAATCATCACGCAGGCTGGCACCGGCTCACAAATTAATTTAATAGAACTTTAATATTTAGGTAGGTTGAACTGACGCGTGTGGAATAAAGAAATTGCTAAGGTATTAATCACAGTACTCATATTCAATTAAGAAATTAATTTCGTACTTTTTAGTAATATTGTTATTTTCGGTTGTTTTTCCAAGTATGTAGTCGGTTTTCTTTTTGTTAAAAAATATTATATAGTACAAACCTATCATAAAGAGACAACCATTATTTTGTTCCATCTGAGGCTAACAAATTAGTCCACTGTGATAATGAAACCATTTTAAGGGTATATAAAATATTTTTTAAATATAATTTGTATTGCTTCATCTTTGCATGGTATAACTTTTAGATAAGATGAACAGAACACAATTAGATCATTGAGGGGTCATCTTTAGAAATACTAGAGGTACCCTTTTTAAAATAGTTTATTGAGGTAGAAATAAATATGTTTCTAGAGTAAAGGCTCTGACACACCGGTAATTTATGATCATCATAGACTGTCTCCAAAGATCTCTACAACGACCAGTCCTCTGCTGCCCTTGTCCATCTACTTCCCGCAATATTAATCAAGCTTACGACTATAAAATATAAATATTTTTTCCATGCTTTATTGAGTGGCAGAGTGAATTTGCTAAGCTTTGCTAAATTATTATGTAAAACACCCCTAGTCCCATTCTCCTGTGAAATAACATGTCAAAATAAGATAATATTGAAGGCGAAAAAAAAAATTTTTCATACGAATTTATTACTAATGTATTGGCGTTTGATAATGATAGTATAAAAATTACACGGTTGACACAAATTAAAAAAACACAAACACATGAATGTCGTTGAATTGAAACACGCTGCTGTTATGAAAAAGTTTTTGAGTGGTACGTGTTAGCTCGAATTTTTGCATGTTTGCATATAATAGACAACTGCCATAAAATATATTCCTATCCATCAGATGTTTCTGAAAATGTATATCAAGTAATAATATATAATAAGTTTAAGCTTTAAAAGATAATTTGAGTATTAACTCTCAGTAGCGCAATAAGAGTGCTCATTTTTTTACATATACTACCTTCACTGAAGTAAATGGTTATGGTTTTAGTGACGAATCCCAATTTATGTTACCTTTGGAATGAATTGAATTTACATTAATCAAGTTGAAAAAAAAAGAAAAGAAAAGTAAATATTTATTCGTTGCAACACAAAAACAAATAAGAAGTAGGTACAGTAAAATAAGATAAAAATTCAAAAGTCTGGCAACGAAAGGGTTGCTAACTCAGCGTATTGTTGTGAGTGTAACCTCACAACACTAATTTTCAGTTAGCACCTTACAATAAAATGACATACATAATATAATTTGCAAGAAATATCGGGAAATATAGATAAATAAATCGATCAGTACAAGCGAGAAGCGCCCCATTGTGTCATACAAGATTATATCGCCAGATTCTGTTGTTTGAGTTTTGCACCAAACCACGAGAATAGAGTGTGTAAAATTATGTCACTCGTAATCTAACTAGAGCTTAAATATGATAGTTAACTTCTCTTTATAAAAAATGTTGGTAATGTGTTAGAAACTATTCCTTTGTCGTTTAGTGCCGGCTTAGAATATCACTACCCCTTTCTACCCACGGGTGTCGTAAGAGGCGACTCAGGGTAAGGGGCTTTAATTAAATAATGATTAAATAATGGCTAATGATTAAATTCATCATTACTTGGATGAAAAAGTAAACTCAACGTTATACGAATTAAACATATCAAAATGTTTTTCACATTCCGTTGTGAGGTTACAGTGAAACTGCATGTACAGTGCTCAAAATTGTAAACTATTGTTATTTAATTTATTTCTTGATTTTTTTCCTGGCTTTAAATTTTACTGGGTCACACTTTTCACAATTGTGTTTGTTCTTCGATTAAATAGGTTATTCTGTAGGCTGTAGTTGGAAACCAGTGTTTGGTTATAGTGTATATTTTAAGCGCTGAATTTTCGCCTATTTTGTGTTACCATAGCAAACATACCAATGGACTAAACCGATTAATATAGCTGTTTAGTGTTTAGACTCAGAATAGCACTTATCAAATTCTTCCCGCGGTATTCGTAAGAGGAGATTCAAGGTTTTTGGGGCTTTTTTAAGGGATTGCAGTGCAATGTGATTGCATACCTATTGCCAACCATCCTTTAGTCGTTTTCTTTTCTCCAATAAACTTTTAAAAGTGGCTGATAAATCCCTAATTCTGCAGCTTTGGTTACCCTTTTTGAGATTTATAGCTATATTTTGTAATCTATTTTGTCATTATGTTTCTACCTTTTTTTGTTGGATTGTAGTTTCGTTTGAGATCAACAATATAGGTTCTGGTTTTTCACTCATTTACTGGCCTCCTATTTCGGTAACTAATTCGTAAAAGAGACTAATAATAGAAAGTGTAACCCATTATTTGTCCATCACTCTGCTGAATTGTGAAAATATTTATCTTACGCTGAAATGCTACAGTTGTTATAAAAGACATGAGTATAAATTATTGTAAAAAAACAACGTGTTGCAATTCGGGAGTGCCGGCAAAGTGAAAACTTGAATAATAACTCATAAATAAAAGATGTTATTAAAGGAAAGAAAAATTTCGATACTGGCGGGGTTCGAACCCGAGTAATAATCCCCACATGAGGAATTCATGTCAAAAAACATTAAATTATTAAATAATAACGTTGCGCATTTTGATATTTTGGAAAGGTTAAGCAATAATTTTGCACAAATTGTTTTAATTTCTGGCATGAAAATACTATCATTTACGTGCTGAAATACCATGTCCATTTATTGTGCATTCGCGGCAATTTAGATAGTATAAAAAACACTTCAGAACTATTAAAAGAAATATCTCAGAAAAAAAATACTTCCGCCCATAATGTCGTTTTAAAATTTTTGATGATATCACCTAAAAACTCATTCTAACTTATTTCTGGGATATTAAGCGGTGAGTGCACAGAAGATTACGAGAGATAGAGTAGAAATTTAGTAAAATCTTACTGGGCAAAAGTTCAAACTCTTCCGCCATAAAAAAATATGCCAAAGTTTCACTTATACTCACGGCTATAAATCAGAATCATAAAATCCTTCAGACACTTTTGGTAGTTAAGTGAGGAAAAGATTGTAAAATATTTTTTGTTGGTCATGATTCTCCAGCCGCATCGCCCAAAAGTCTTAACTCATATTCTAAACTTAAAAAGCCCCGATACCCTTAATCGCCTCTTACGATCACCTCTGGGAAGAATTGGGATAGTGCTTTTCTGAGCCGAAACTACACTGTATACAATTTTCTAAAAAATACAATTTGTTCAAAGTGTTCCATTATAAGAATTTGAGTTAACAAGTTCCTATTTAAGTTTGTTACTTCGCAGGGCATATCAAACGGGGATGCACTGCATGGACTCCTGGATAAAGCGGTGCCTGCCGACGGACGGGCAGCGCCTGGTTCAGCAGCAGATCGGCGGCGCTAGAGCTCTCATGCGGTATCTGTGCACCAATGAAACTGCTATGCGAAGAGGTAATATAGATAGTCACACAAAACAATATATAAGCATTTGTATATTTAGATGGATTTAGCTAATGGACCTCGAATTTTATGCCATGTTGCCGGCCTCGTATTGTTTGTTTAGTATTTTTATTTGGTTATAGTTGTTTGTTGTCAATCGACCACGCATTGGTACTGGCTGAAAATCAGCGTTGCCGTTGTTGTTCTAAACGCATCTCGGTAGCATTATGCTGAGTCAGTGACCAGTTCATAGCTGAGGGGCACTAAATGGTAAATAAAAATTATTATTAATATACATAAGTTTGTTTGTTCTTTTTGTTTAGTTTTAATTATGATTAATTTTGTGTTTTGTAAGCTTATTGTTTTAAGATGACTGTTATGTGAATAGTGTAGTGTACGTGTAGTCTGAATTAATGTTTTTTCTTCTTCTATAAATAAATAAATAAAGACATTTGACACAGATCAAGTTATATAACCATTGTGTTTTTGCTGTGTGTTTACTCATAACATTTTTGGACACTTTGACACTCGGCATAAATAAGTAAAATTAAAAAATATAGTGGTCTGGGTAGATTTATGAGTTAAAGATATTTTGTACAAATTCTCCAAACTTTTACTTATATAAGCTACAAAGGGATTTGGATCGCCTCACCGATTACTATAACGAGAACAGAATAGATATAAATGTGTCAAAATGCGTGCAAATTACTTTTTCACGAAGTAATAAACCCATCATTAATACTTACTATATTAATAAACAGCCTATCCGGTGAGTTAATGCAGTAAAAGACCTCGGCGTTACTTTAGATTCAAAGCTTACTTTTGAACAACACATTGTTGATATCACTAATCGTGCATACAAAAATCTGGGCTTTGTGATGAGGACTTGTGAAACGTTTAAAGACCCTAAATGTGTACAGACGGTTTATTATGCCTATGTTCGCAGTATTCTGGAGTTCGCCTCAAGTGTTTGGTCCTTTCAGTACATTAAGTACAAGCATATGATTGAAAGAATACAACATATTTTTATACGACACTTAAATTTTAAAACTAAGAACTTCCATAAGTGTTACGAAATGAGTTGTAAATTTCATAAAATGTTAAGATTAGAGGATCGCCGTATTTTAACTGACCTAACCGTTCTACATGATATAATACATGGTCGTTTGGATAACCCAAACTTACTTGCACAGGTTGGACTTAACACGCCATCATATAGGACTCGCCATACCATAAATAGTTTGTTCTCCGTACCAATTTCCAGAACTAACTACTCACAGAACGCTCCTTTTAGTCGTATTTTATCCGAATATAATAAAAACTTCCATGATTTAGATCTATTTAATCTAAGTAGATGCGCATTCAGGAAAGCTGTAATGGACGTACTTTTTAATTCTTAAAATACATATTATATTATGAGTATAATTTTAATAACACATACATTCTTATATGCCTTTATGTATGTCACAGATTTTTATTTGTTTTACACACACACACACACACACACACACACATATACACACACATGCACATACACACACCCTTGAGATATCGTGGATCAAAATAATTTTGCTTTAAATATTGTTGTTAATATATATTTTATTTCCTCTTAAAATTGTATGTATTTGTTAGAGTTACTTGCTATAAAAAAAAACATGTGTTGAAACACAAATGTAACGTAAAAACAAGATTATTGTTAGATATGTTTTCTGTACATCTGTGAACATCTGTCATTGGCCTTACTTGATTTCTATTGTTAACTGTGTATTATTGCTTATGTCGCTGTTGATGTTCCTAATAAAAATAAATAAATAAATAATTTATGACTACAATTTGTCAACTGAATTCATTGACACACGTACATCGCGTTGTACATTTGACTTTTATACACAGACATGTATTTGAATAGATGCCGCAAGTACATGTACTTCGCGTGTAAAAACTGAGTAAAATTATCTTAGTTTATCGCCATTTGATTGAGTCCGTGCTCGAACGTTCTCGGTGACAGATGTCAAGCTAAATATAAAAAATGCCTAATTGTGCCGTATTGAGTTGCAAATAAATAAATAAATAAAGCGGGACTAATTAATAGAAAGATTTCCTTTCATCGGTTGGTTGCTTTATTATTAGATTATGTGGTTTTTATTGCAAAATCAATTATTTCGTGTTCGTTGTGGTTTTACACTGAAAAACTTTTAAACGAGTGTGTATCGCTTAATTTATAATACATTGCCGCTTTTAGTTACAAAGTTATTTAGTATGGCTACTCTATTAAAACACGCAATGAACATCAAAATGAACGATATTTTCACCTGTCAATCAGCTCCATGGTACGGTAGCTATTGTCACATTTCTGTCATTTTAAGCAAAATGTGTTGTACCTACACAGATAGTTGTATTCGATTCTAATTCTAATCGATTTTGGGAACAGAGAAATGATAATATTCGCGATGGATGTTCCATGTATCTAAAATGTTTTTATTACTACAATGTTTCTGTTAAACAATTAATTGGAATACTCTTGTTTTAACTTTGTTTTTATTTAATAAAAGAACAGTTTAATTTTAGTTACAAGTTTTTCTCTAAGCTACATTTCTTAACGTGTGGTATGTGTCAGTCTTTATTTACTTCCTTCTTTCACTCAGTGTTGCCAATATAAATGTACATGTATACACGAACACGCCTCCTTACATAAGTTCAAAGCTTCTTAAGTACTACACTAATTATATTTAATATTTTTAAGTTAGTGAACTTAAAATTTCCCACAGGTTTTGTAAATATATCTGCAATTTTATTTTCTGACTCTATTTTGTATACTTCCCTGTTAAACATTTTAATTTACAAAATGATAGTGAACTTCAATGTGCTTAGAATTCTTTGTAAAGTTTCCATACTTAGAAATAGCTACAGCTGCTGAATTAGCTTCATAGATTTTAACTGGTTTACAAACCTTAGTAAAGACATCATTCATTACACAAATGAGATAATTTAATTCTGTTACTGCTTCTGATAATTCTACATATTCAGCAAATGTTGAAGAGTTTGTTACACTACTTTGTTTTTTTTTTTATTTCCAATATTGAACAAACAAAGAGTTCCGTACTATCATCTAATAATAGAAAATAACGTTTTTGTATGGGAGCCCCTTTGATATTTACTTTACTGTTATTTAATAATTTATTTTGAAAGGTGATATACAAATAAATATACTCTGAAAATTTTAAGTATCTACTTATTAACGTTTTAATATTGAGCAAACAATTACGGAAAAAAACACGTTTATTGTAAGGGGCCCCCCTTAAAATCCTTTTTTTACTTGTATTTGTTGTTATAGCGGCAACAGAAATACGTCATTTGTGAAAATTTCAGCTTTCTAGTTATCACTGTTTACGAGATACAGCCTTGAGAAAACCAGACAACGAAAAAAAATACTTGTTTATTTTTCCTTCTCCACAAGTTTTTTTAATTCTTTTTATTCAAATCCGAATTAGTTCTGGTTTGTATTTTATTTTGTCATAGCGCCTTCTACTGGCTTTCCTTTTTATAGATAAAATTTCTTCTCGGGGTTTTTTTAAATCATTTCGTAACTTTCCGAGAACAAATTATTAAAACTAGTTAATTAGGTAGGTTATCAATAAGGACAAGTTATTATAATAATAAAGGCTACTGAACTACTCACTGACTAACTGACTCATTAACTCACTGATTTAAATTGTTGTTCTCCGAGAAGATGTAGTGTTGGAGGAAAATAATGTAGGAAGAGTTGCCCAGAATAAAAATGAGACCATGAGAAAATAGCGTTATTAAAAAACAGGTATAATTCTAGATTTATCATTCTTCTGTCAATTTATCATTCGTCTGTCGATGCACTCGAATATAATCGATTGAATCGTTTACGCGCTGACGGGGAGTTCCCATCACTAAATTGCTCATGTGACGTCACAGTAGGTGGAAAAATAATGGCACGCTTGGTTTTTATACAAGAAATGACACTTGCGTTATCTATTCAAATACAGATCTGTGCTTTTATATGTTTTTCTCGTGGTGCATGCGTGGTACCTTCTAATATTTCTGCTTATTTTAGCATTGATTAAATACATCAATAGATAAGTTTGTTTTGTAAGGCCCCGTCTTCCCTCATCTATGTTTGTATTAATTCGTGAAACTTTCGTAAACATATGAATGAATAAACACAATGGTGTTTTCCGATACGAACAGTTCAGCGTGGTTCAAGCCGCCTACGCGCCTGAGGCAAACATTTCATCTCTTGAATATATGTACACACGTACATACATATACTCACGGCTATAAATCCCTAGAAGAGGTAGCCAGAGCTAAGCAATTAAAAATTCTTCAGCCACTTTTGGAAAGTTTAGTGGGGAAAAGATGGTAAATTAAAGGTTGTTGGTGATGGGTCTCCAACCGCATCGCCCAAAAATCCCAATACCGTTAGTCGCCTCTAACGTACACCTACCGGAAGAAATGGGGTAGTGCTATTCTAAGCCGACACTACACTTCATCATTGAACATTTGTTTCTTAGAATATTTTAATATTATATAACAATATTATTTTAATTCATGAAGTAATTAACACGATATTTACAACAACCTTGATTCTGCCATCTTTTCCCCACTCAACTTCCAATTGTAGCTGAGGAATTTCTTATTTTTAGCTATGGCTACCCCTTCTAGGGTTCTAGGGATTTATAGCCGTGAGTATATGTATGTATGTATGTTATAGTGAAAGGTAGAATGTTTTTCTCTATGGGAGTGATATGAGGAGGGAGGGTTGGGTTTAAATAATTATGAAATTTATATCATTACATTACTAAACTTCTCAGTATGCGAATTGGTACCTACCAATATAGGGTCCAAATTACAAATTTACATTTTCACGCAGGCAAAGACAAAAAATTAAAAAGTTGGATTCTATTTCTAGTATGGCAGAGCTTCTATGTGACTTCCTGATTTCAGTAGAGAAGTTGACGATAGAGGTATAGTGGCAGACGCACGGACAGACACAAAGACATTGGAGTCTGAGTAAAAGACATACATACATACATACATATACTCACGGCTATAAATCCCTTAACGGGGTAGCCAGAGCTTTGGAATGAAAAATTCCTCAGCCACTTTTGGAAGTTGATTCGGGAAAAGATGGTTTAAATAAATGTTTTTGGTGACGGGTCTCCAACCACATCGCCCAAAATCACTTAAAAAGCCCCTATACCCATAGTCGCCTCTTACGATCACCCACGGGTAGGAATGGGGTAGTGTTATTCTAAGCCGACACTACACGGCAAAAGAGTAAAAGAGTCCCGAGTTATATAATGGAATCCCAAAAAGGAATTATTAGCGGTGTGAAGCCGGCTTAGAATAGCTCTACCTCATTTCTTCCATCGGTGATCGTAAGAGGCGACTAAGGGTGTTGGGGTTTTTTAAGTCATTTTTGGGCGTTGCGTTTTGAGACTCATCACCAAAAGCATTTATTTTACAATCTCTTCCTCAATTAACTTCCAAAAGTGACTGAAGAATTTTCTGATACGGAAGCTCTAGCTACCCCTTTTAGGGATTTTTGGCCGTGTGTATAGGTATGTATGTACGTTAAAAGGAATTAAACTCTATTCTAAGTTAAATGAATAATTCTGGACACTTTTTGGGAAAAATAAATCGTCGGAGTAATCACAATATTTGGTGAAATAACTCTTTTAGAAGCCTCTTTTATAATACAATATAATATTCCAGAATTTCTAAAAGAGCTGACCTGTTGGAGCCGGGTGTCTCCCGACTGGTCGACATGTGTCAACGAGCTACAGACAGCCGTCCGCGATATCACGGAGCGGTCACAACTCCTTCACTTCGTTAACAAGAACAGTGAACTGTGCTGGTGAGTAGTTTTGTTTTTTTTTTGTATTATCTGATTCTGATTTTTTCAATTGAAACCACCCAATTTGTTATATCCTAAGCTAATTTAGTATTGGTGAAATCGGTATATTCCCAAATAAAGAACGCCTATTGCATGAATATCGTTTTCATTCAAATGTTGGAATTCATAGCTAATCCGTTCGATATGTCAAGTTTCTGTCGATAAAAATTAGATTTCAATACTTATATATAACAGTACTGATCGCATAATCTTACTTTGGCAGTAGTTAAATATACATATTCATTTTTTCTTGGTATGTGTATGAGGCGTACAAAGGCATGAGAATTTCGTCATTGATGGACATATATTAATATTGCTACCGTTCATCCACGCGCTGCCGACTGCCTGGAACAGTTCGACTAATCAAATACTCTGTGTTAGTGTTGACTTTAAAGAATGTAGTTTATTTTGCAGTTTCGCTCGCTGTCAATATTAACTGTTTTAAGCTGTCCATGTACGATAGCCCTGATAGTTGTTTCGTATTTATTTATAGAGTAGAATTCACGGCTTGAATTCATAGTATTTCCGTAAAAAGAATCCTTGGCAGAGATCCGGCTATCACAAACGGAATACGACATTGGCTGAAGCTGGTAACACGCACCTTGACCTACGGAAAGTTTTCGATGAGACATTATAAGATAGTTGGAAGTACGAAGAGTGGGGGAGTATACGATCACGCTGAAGACTGGCACCTTGTTTATTTTTCTTGGCGGGCGACAAGGGCAGTTCCAGGGTAGGGTAGGGCTTATCGTCCACGATTTCCTGGTAAATAACGTGGTAAAGATCGAGAGAGTGTCGACGACTGTTTTATTTGTGCTGCACGGACGACTTGGTCAAAGTTGCGGGAAGCCGTAGGATGAGGGCAGCTCAGGACCGGCCGTTGTGGATTACCTTTGGGGAAGGCCTATGTCTAGCAGAAATCGTCTATTGGCTGATGATGATGATGAAATGTACTAATACCAGTTTTTGTTCAGTGCTCGAGACGCGTTCATGCAGTGCGTGTCGCGCGCCGGCGCCCCGTGCTCGGCGGCGGGCGGCGCGCTGCTGCGGCGCATGGCGGGGGTGCTGGCGCAGGACGTGGCGGCCTGCTCGCACCGCGCGCACTGCGCCGCGCCCGCACTGCTCACGACGCCGCTACTCACCTTCCTCACTACGATACTCACCTATCCTCCTAATTT
>OY755180.1:9048392-9157481 GCA_963576735.1 Bedellia somnulentella
CCCCTCTATTAAAAATCATTTTGTTATTTACACACACTAAAATATACCTGCTCTATTTCGACTTCGCAGACACAGCAATTATTTAACTATATAAAATTAGGAGGATAAGTGAGTATCGTAGTGAGGAAAGTGAGTAACGGCGTCGTGAGCAGTGCGGGCGCGGCGCAGTGCGCGCGGTGCGAGCAGGCCGCCACGTCCTGCGCCAGCACCCCCGCCATGCGCCGCAGCAGCGCGCCGCCCGCCGCCGAGCACGGGGCGCCGGCGCGCGACACGCACTCCATGAACGCGTCTCGAGCACTACACAAAATACTGGTATTAGTATATTTCATCATCATTATTATCAGCCAATAGACGTCTGCTGCTGGACATAGGGCTTCCCCAAAGATTTCCACAATAAAGCGTCCTGTGCTGCCCTCATCCATCGGCTTCCCGCAACTTTCACCAAGTCGTCCGTCCACCATGAAAAAAACAGTTTTCGACACTCCCTCGATCTTTACGTAATTTACCAGGGACTTATAAACGATAAGCCTAACACCACCCTGGAACTGCTCGTCACCCTCCCAGAAAAAGAAAGTGTCCTGCTCCAGTCCTCAGACTTCCAATTATTTTGTTATGTCCCATCGAAACTGGCCTATCACTTCTTTTAGCCCAGCGAAATTTCCGTATGTCCAGTGTGTATTACCAGGTTCAGCTAAGATCGTTGTCTCTGCCAGGGATTGTTTCTACGGAAATACTATGAATTAAAGCTATAAATTTTGTTCTTCATAAATAAATACGAAACAACTATCAGGGCTATCGTACATAGACAGCTTAAAACAGTCAATATTGACTGCCAGCGAAACTGTAAAGTAAACTACATTCTTTAATGTAAATACAAACACGGAGTATTTGATCAGTTGAACTGTTTCAGGCAGTCGGCAGCGCATGGATCAACAATAGCAGTTCATATATGTCAATCAATGACAAACTTCTCATGCCTTTTTACGCCTCATACACATACCAAAAGAAGTTGGATAAGTATATGTCGCAGTCGGATTGTATAATTCGCCGTATTACATTACGGCTAGCTGTTATCTAAAACAGCGCCGTCTTGTAATGCGGCGGTTCAAGCATTAGCCGGATTGAATGCGGCTAAATATAAAACCGCCGGTTTGTCTTCGACGCCATATGTCACTCAACACGGCTAGCCATAATGTAATAAAGCGAGAGATTAGCCGCCACTTTGAAAGTTTTTAGTTCCAATTCTTAACACTCGTGGCGTTACTTGACATGACAACAACAATGGCGTTGTATACGGAAAGTGGGTCGTTAAATTGTGAAGTTGTGAGTGAATTAAACAATGAAAACGTGTTAAATATGTTGGTGAACAGTGACTTTAAGAACAATTTTCTCAATTTGGAACAATCAAAAAACTCTGGTCAATGTGCAAAATAGCTTTTTAATATAATGTTTGGAAAAGTTTAATTTAGTAAGTATTTTATGATGTCACGTGTAATTTATAATATTAATGATAAATGTCTGAAGTAAAATATTTTATTTGGTATTAAAAATTTAATTTTTTCTGATTATTAAAAATTTATTTTCATTCTAAACATTGTTTTATTTTGTAAGCATACGGTGCGGCTAGACATGGGCCGCCTTATTGAAAAACGTATCGTAATGGCAATCCGGCTAATACTTGAACCGCCGCATTACAAAACGGGGCTGTTTTAGATAACAGCTAGCTGTAATGTAATACGGCGGATTATACAATCTGACTGCGACATATATTTAACTACTACCAAATATTGGCTAGCTACAATTTGGATAAGCAGTACTAATAAAGATTATGTCATCAGCACTGTTAGAAGTATTGAAATCTGACATCGATAGAAACTTGCCATATAGAACAGATTATATTAGAATTCAATTCATTTGAATGAAAAAGTTATTCACGCATTAGGCGTTCTTTATTTGGGAATGTACCGCTTTCTGCAATACTAAATTAGCTAAGACAATAAACGAAATACGTGGTTTCAATAGAAATAATTAGAATCAGAGAATACAAAAATAATTAAAAAATACTTACCAGCACAGTTCACCATTCTTATTAACGAAGTTAAGGAGTTGTGACCGCTCCGTGATATCGCGGACGGCTGTCTGGAGCTCGTTAACACATGTCGACCAGTCGGGAGACACCCGGCTCCAACAGGTAGGCTCTTTTAGGAATTCTAGAATATTACTTTATATGTAGAAGTTGTTGAACCTTGCAGTTTTTACTTTGTTAAGTCATTAATGATTTCTGAAAGCATTTTTCAATTATTATTACTCCTGAAGAATATAGCTTTCTATTAGTGAATGAATTATAAAAATTAGTTTAGTAGTTTCCAAGATTGCTCATAACATACAAATGTTCTCTCTTTATAATAGCCGCCAGTAAACAATGGCCTGTGTTGGTCCACTGCACGCCATCGCCACTGTGTAATGTGGGTAATGGTATATGATGGCGGACAATTTTCAGTCGTGGCACGCAATCGGGAAGTTGTCGGTTTTTTGGGCACACTTCAAAGGAATCGTGGGGAAGCGTGGCCTGTGGTGTTTAGACTGCTGATAGACGGCCGCTGATAGAGACTTATTCTTTTTTGGAATATTTTATTGCAAAATGTATTTATAATTACTATATGACGTAAAAATAAAATAAATAGCGTTATAAATAAAACAAATAACATAAATAATAATAAATAAATAGCTGCAGCCGTAATTACTTCGACGACGTCCATCGCAAGTGGTTTGCCAGGCAGCAATGAGCCATGGGCCATTGTGTGAACACCAAGTTATTGTGGCCTACAATTGTGCATTGCAAAGCGTGGCTCATCACAGGCCATTGTGTACTTGGGGTTTTGGTATAATAATAATAATAAAAGCATTTATTTGTCTTTTTTCAAATACATGACATGAAATAAACAATGAAAAATTATAAAAGACAAAATGGTCCAGAGCTCGTTCTATCCGCAACAAGCATATAGCTACGATTTTCAGCTCTGGCCAAAAACTTATAACTAATAATTACTATATACAAAACTTAAACCATACTGAGCTCCAAATGTTGGAACGATATACCGCCTCCTATAAAGGAAGCACGCACTGTTCAAACATTTAGGAATAAACTGCGAGAATGGCTTACTGTTTCTCAGCAAAATGAATTTGGAGCTCAGTATGGTTGTGCTTCACCCCCACCTATTTGTATATTATTATTATTGTTTTTCTTCGTTAAATGGATATTTGGAATAGTATAGAAAAAGAGAGAGCTGTCGGTCCCTTCACAAAATATAAATTCAAAAAGTTACATTCCATCAATATAACACGGGACCCTTTTACTCCGAGGAGCGGACGTAGTTGCGGGCATAGAACTAATTTATTTAATATAGAGATGAAGTATAGTGCAAGCACTTTATGGTTTTCAATAATGCGTAAAAAACAGTTTGGGAGCCCCCTTTAATATATATCTTATTACTTTTTAATTATTTCATAGCACAACAGCTCAACTAAAATCGGTGAAACAATTTCAGTTGTTGTAATATTACAGGTCATAAGATAGAGCCTAGTGGCAGACGGACAGTTTGCGAAATTTGATATTACTTGACAGTTAATATTTTGTGAAAAGGGATGCAAAGTTATTCACCTATAAATAATAAAGTGCTTCACGTATTAACAATATAATAAAATATTCGATGAAACAAAGATCCTTATTCATGACATGAGTTTTGTCCTCAGGAGATTAAACCTATATTTAACAATAGATAACTTGAGTTGTGTCATGTATTTATTTATTTGTATTGTTTTGTGTTCCTAACTATATTACCTCTTCGCATAGCAGTTTCGTTGGTGCACAGATACCGCATTAGAGCTCTGGCGCCGCCGATCTGCTGCTGAACCAGGCGCTGCCCGTCCGTCGGCAGGCACCGCTTTATCCAGGAGTCCATGCAGTGCATCCCCGTTTGGTATACCCTGCGAAATATCAAACTTGTTTAGGAACTTGTTTACGATGTAATGGAACACTTTGAACTCATTGTATTTTTTTAGAAAAATAGTATGCTATTTAGTGTCGGCTTAGAAAAGCGCGACCCCATTTCTTCCCATGGGTGATCGTAAGAGGCGACTAAGGGTATCGGGGCTTTTTAAGTTTAGACTATAAGTTAAGACTTTTTGGCGATGCGGCTGGAGTGGAGACCCATCACCAAAAATATTATTTTACAATCTTTTCCTTACTTAACTCCGAAAAGTGACTAAAACATTTTCTGATTCTGAGCTCTGGCTACCTCTTTTTGGGATTTATAGCCGTGAGTATAAGTGAAAGTTTAAGTAAGAAGAGTTTTCAAAATAACAAAACACTGCCTAATCAACTCTACACTTATAGTTATATATCCCAGAATTAGATAAGAATGAGAAAGAGAGAATGAGAGTGATTCCTTCAAAAATATGAAAACGACATTATTGGTGGAAGTATATTTTTCTAAGTTTTTTTTTAATAGTTCTGAAGTGTTAAAAAATTTATTCTATCTAAATTGCCATGAATGCACAATCAATAGAAATAATTAATATGGTAGTATTTTCATACCAGTAATTTAAACAATTCGTGCAAAAATATTCCCTAACCTTTCCAAAATATCAAAATGCACAACGTTATTATTCTAGTTTTATAGATATAATATAAAACTACGCTACCTGTGCGAAGCTGGGCCGATCCACTAGTTTATAATATTAATAGGATAAATTGGAATTCGTCCCCTAAAGCCAAAACCTACTTCACAGCGAAGGTAATAAATGGGCACTCTTATTGCGTTACTGAGTGTTAATGCTCAAATCATCATTTTAAGCTTTAATTTATCAAATCTATTACTTGCTGTATATTTACAGAAGCAACTGATGGATAGTAATATATTTTGTGGGAGTTGTTTTTTATATGCATTTTCGAGTTAGTGTACCACTAATATTTTTTTTTCAAAACAGCGTGCATCGAGCGAACGACATTCAGTACTAACTTGATGACACTGTTTAAAATTTGGGTCATACGAGCAAATTTTCATATTATCACACGCCAATACAATGAGGAATAAATTTATAGCAAAAATATATTTTATTGCCATGAATATTATACTATTTTGACATATAATTTCACAGAAGAATGCGAATAGGGGGTGTTTTTGATAATATTAGACCTATAAACCAAACTTTTGAAATTCGCTCTTTGCCACTCAATGTAGCATGAAAAGATATTAATATTTTAGAGTCATAGACTTGGTCAAGGTTGCGGGAACTCGGTCGATGAGGGCAGCACAGGACCGGCCGTTGTAGAGATCTTTGGGAAAGGTCTTTGTCTAGTATCGCACGTCTACTGGCTGATGATGATGATAGTCATAACACTCCGTTGTTTCAGAACCTTTTCTCTGGAAACAAATTTATTTCTAATAAATAAAGAATAATTAAGGGAAAGAAAAATTTCGATTCAGGCGGAAATCGAACCCGCGACCTCGGGTATACGCCCGCCCCCGTCGCTCTGTCAATTGAGCTACCGTGTCAATGGCTGCCAGCGCGAAATTCTTCTATCCTTTATTTCTTTTACACGTTCAAGTAGTGTTTGCGTTTTCTACCTCCGAATTTTTACTAATTCGGAAGGCCACTTGTCTACCTTTTCAGATAGAATGCAAATGTTGAAAACGCCTAACTATCACATAATTTAAATCTTTATGTTCATGAAAACCTCATTTGGGGATTATTACATAAACATAAAGATTTAAATTACGTATTAGGCGTTTTCAACATTTGCATTCTATCTGAAAAGATAGACAAGTGGCCTTCCAAATTAGTAAAGATAAAATTCAGTTAATCATATAATTGATTAAAATTGAATCAATTGAGTGTACATTGTACAAACAGTGTATTAATTATTGTAATTAATGGCGTATGTGAGAGATCTCGTTAATCAAGATTAAATTTACTGAAACATATTGAACCATGCATTACAATAATAATCATTTGAAAATTTGCATTAAATTATTGCCTTCTGGTGCGTATAGTTTGGTATCTGTTAAACTAATATATCATTTATTTTAACGATGAACATGAATTATTTTATAATTATTTTGTAGTTTTGACCCAATTCGTTTTTGTAGCATATTACTAAAGTTTGGTAAAATACATGTTTGCTTTTATCCCTTTTCTGATCTTTTTATGTCTTTTAATAAATATATGAGCCAATGGTTAAAAAATGGTATGATAACGAATAACTATCCAGAACGTTACCACTATTCAACTTTCATAACTTAGTACCTTCGGCAGACAAATCGACGGCCCCTACGTAAAGTATCGTTACTGCAAAACCTTAACTTTACAGGAGAGCAATTCGAATCTACCACTTAATATAGTTTTTGGCGTGTAATTGGTACAGTTTCGACAGTATTCAATTGAAAAATGGTCTTAAAAATGAATAAAAACAAAAAATAATTAATGTACATCATAGATACTCAGTTACGTTTTAAAAATGAAAAAAACAAAAATTTTGATTTTTGCAGTTACGATAGTTTACGTAGGGGCCGTCGAAATGTCGCTTTGATTTGTATAGCTTCTTTATGGCTGTACCATTCGTTCATGGATGTCAGTTTTACATAATTGTGTCAATGCTATAGACTAAAAATATCTGAATTCATCACTTTATACGTCTTACATGTTATAATGTAAATAACCATAAGAAACGAAAAAAGACAAAATAAGAAACGATTATCATATGAATTAACTTGTGGAAGTGTTTTATTTATCTAAAGATTTATTAGTACACACAGAACACAGGAGAGTTGGTGTCCTAAAAATAAGCCTAATGGCAGTACATGATTCCATTCTATTTCCTACCCTAACAATCAGAAAAATAATTATAGTGGAGTGAATTCAGTATAATTGAGCTATTGTAGCGTTGTGAAAGATGATATTGAGTAGGTAACTAAGAAATTTGTGTGATTTTTTATCATAATTAATTAGAAATATGCTTATGTATTCAAGACAGAATCTCTAGATTAACGCCCGATTTTTGAATTGAGTATTCAAGCTAAGAACGACTTAAGTATCGTTTTGTCTCATTCAGTTGTTAAGATTTCAATGCGACAGAACGATACTTAAGTTGTTCTCAGCTGGAATACTCAATTCAGAAATCGGTCGTAAATCATTTCCCTTCAACTATTTTCACAACTAAGAAACGGAAATACCATGCCTTGTCTTTGAAAACTGAGAAAAAATATTAAAATAAAAAGGTGGAAATATATTTTGGACAATACCTTAGACAATCAAAGTGCAAGATGGCTGTGTAATAAATCGATTATTACATTAAAACTGAATTCAAAACTTAACCTTGTATCAAGGTTATCAATGGAATAAAGAGACAGACAAAACAAAGATATAGTTCAAATAGGTACATACTCGCAGTGCTGGTCCAGCTCGTCCCTGGTGCGCGGCAGCCCGACCGGTGTGCGCGGTATCAGCGCCACGCAGCCGCGCAGCTGCTCCGCCTCGCACGCAACCGCCTCACCCGGTTGCAAGCCGCCGCCATCTAATACAGATGTGGGAGTCATGTTAGAGCGCACACTACCGCAGACTCACTCGCACATAGCAGCGTCTCACTCATATTTGTACATCGCGGTATGTAAATGTTTTTCGAGTTAAGAATAAATACAAATTATAAGTTGGTACACAGCAGGGTGTACTGACCAGTATATCTTTGCTGTTCCCACATAGACATTCGCGAACTTTACATATTACTCAACTCTACACAATTTGTGCGCCATGTACGTTGCAATGAGGCTGGGAGACTAATACTTCTGAATATCACGTGACATTGTCTCCTGGTGTTGAGAGTACCCATGTTTTGCTTGCACAGTGTAATCACATGATGGAGGCAGGCCTATAATCTATAAAAACAACTGCCTAAGTAAGCAATCTATGCATGCATTCTTAAAATCATGATATTAGTTCTTATTGAGATGGCGGAATACCGATCGCACTTTTCAGCCTAGTCCAGCTTACTGCCACTCATCACATTTTTTTAGTCTCATTTTCGGTTTCTTATGTGATTTCGCTAATTGCCTTACAACCCATATATCTACCCTCGAGTACATACATACATTCATAAACTCACGGCTATATTTCCCTAGAAGGGGTAGCCAGAGCTAAGGAATTATAAATTCCGCAGCCACTTTTGGAAGTTGAGTGGGGAAAAGATGGCAAAAATAAAGGTTTTTGGTGATGGGTCTCCAACCGCATCGCCCAAAAATCCAATAAAAAGCCCCAATACCCTTAGTCGCCTCTTACGACACCCGTGGGTAGAAAGGGGTAGCGACATTCTAAGCCGGTACTACACGGCAAACTACCCTCGAGTCTATCCTATGAATAATGATTTCGCCTTAGTCCACCACGCTGGCCAAGTGCGGGTTGGCTGACTAACGACTACAACGGTGATAGTAGCCGGGACCGACGATTTGACCTGCCCTCCAAAGCACGTAATCGTCTCAGATAATTCAGCAATATCCTTCGTAAATACTTCTAGATTAAATCTTACAAATTAAATTACAATGCTCACTCTTCGTTGACGAATACTGCGTAGCGTGCCAGTAGTAGTCACATCTACGAGTCCTCGTAGCTTGTGGTGTTGTAGGATATTATTTTGTTACACAATGTCAACAAAGATATGTAAGAAAAAATCTGGTTTATTTGATGTTTTTAATTAGATAGAAGTAACTAGACATTTTTACTGAAACAGTAACAAGCTTGTGTAATAGATTGGACGATTTCACGTACTTACACTATAAAGAAGTGTATAAAAATGGGATAACGTGTTGGGTATATGGTGCTTTTATAACAGTTAGATAATTTACTTGCGACCCAAGATACTGTGAATTTCTGGAAACGCGTCGAGCTAGACAAGTCATTTGAAGTATTACAGACTTTAACAAATGTTGAACAATAACTCAACTCAACATTTACGCCGTAAAACCAAGCAAGCAAAATCTGGACTCTTTGAACATCATGTGTCATTTTTGTCACCTGATGCTCAAAGTACCTATATTTTGCTCGGTAACCGGTAACAACCTCGATTAAATAAACCATCTTGACTTTCCTTTTTCTGTCTTTTTTACAATATCATCTTTCACACCGCACCTTTCACGAATCATGCTATTTCTTACTTGATCGCATAATCTAATATCACAGACTTTTCTGGGGACCTTACTTTACTGCATTAACTTTACTTTTGTGCTTCTTCTTGTGCCACACCCAACATTCGCTGCCACGCATAAGCGTAGGAACAAGAACAGCATCAGTCACTGCCATTTGGACCTTTTCAACACCGATTGACTACTCATTAGACTATTCATTGCTTCATTTACCGCATTTCTCTTTTTTTTATTATTCTTTCAATGTCTTCATACATTCTTTCCATACTTAGGAAACAAACTTCCTAGATAAACGATTTTCATTTTTTTATTCTTTACTATTGTTACGTACCGGGTTCTTAATTTGATAAATACCAGTCACACTTTCGTGCAATAAGGTGTAATTATATTTATTGACCAATAACGCACTTTACACAACACAACAAACACTATCGATAATTAACTATCGATACTCGCACTAATTAACAACACTAATTTACTCCGTTATAGTAACACTGTCCACACCGTTAAGCTTATTTCCGTAATCCGTATATCACTGCACTGTCGTATTTAATTTCTTCGCTCTAGTATTTCGCTTGTTCTCGCTTTAGTTCTTCGCACTCGAATAACTCCGTAGCACGCGTCGCTCTTTATATATGCCAAATCTCAAATACGCGAATATTACAGAAAGTTCTAGTACCACATTCTCGAAAAGTCGATATTCGAGAAACATCTAGTAATTCCTTTTTTTACTTATTAAAATATTAGTAACGCCATCTGTTATCTAGTAGTGGCAAATCCTATCTCCTACTTGCGAACAGATGTCGTAACATTACCCCCTCCTTACATTAATACTCGTCCCGAGTATTATTGCTTCCATGGTACTTCGCAAGTCGATCGATGTGAACTATTTTCGAAGCCCCTCTAGGTTGGCGTTGAATTCTGTACGTTACATCGTTTATTCTAGTGACCACCTTGTACGGTCCTTCCCACCTATTTTGTAACTTAGGGGACTTCCCTTTCTGGCGAGTTGGATTGTGTAACCAGACGAGCATACCCTCTTCGAAACGCGGCGTGTTAGCTTTGCGGTCATATCTGGTTTTCATCTTTTCACTAGCATGTAAACCATTTTCACGCACTAGGGAATGTACATCTTGCATTCTTTCCCTCAAATCGCTTACATATTCAGTTACACTCTGCGGCTCATCTGGTGACCCTCCTGTCAACAAATCTACAGGCAATCGTAGCTCTCTTCCGAAATTGACGAAAGCAGGTGTTTCCTTCGTGCTTTCGTGAACAGCAGACCGGTAAGCCAGTAAAAATAATGGAATGTGTTTGTCCCAGTCCTTCTGATGTTTTTCAACCATCTTCGCCAACTGTCTCTCCAGTGTTTGGTTGAACCTCTCCACCATTCCATCTGACTGAGGATGATATGGCGTCGTCCTGGTTTTATGCATTCCAAGTAGTTTGCACACCTCTTGAAATACTTGTGACTCAAAATTTCTTCCCTGGTCAGAGTGTATCTACAGGGGCACGCCAAATCGACAGATCACTTCCTCAACCAGTTTTGTAGCCACAGTTATTGCTTCTTGATTGGGTATGGCAAACACTTCAGGCCACTTAGTGAAGTAATCCATCACCACCATGAAATATTTATTTCCGGACTCTGATTGTGGAAACGGTCCAGCCACATCAACGGCAATCCTCTCCCAGGGAGCTCCCACATTGTACAACCGTAATCCCCCTCTACTCCGGGTCTGCGGACCTTTCACCGCGGCACACGTTGTACATTTCCGGCAGTAGTCCTGTACGTCGTCCCTACAATGAAGCCAGTAAAACTTCGCACGAACCTTCTGCAACGTACGATTTACCCCAAGATGCCCGCCCGAAACACCGTCATGTGTTTCCCGCAGTACATCTTTAACCTTGGCTCTGGGCACGACCAATTGTAGGTGCTCTTCCTTACCGTTGGGTTTCTCCCACCTCCGGTACAGTAGACCATTGATCAGAACCAGGCTGTTCCATTGCGCCCAGTAAGCTTTCGTACTCACTCCTGTGGACGCTACTTCACTCCAAGCCGGTTGATCGTGTTTTTCCTTCTTCCATTTCATGATGGGTCTGAGGTTCTCATCTTCTTCTTGGGCCTTCTGCATAGCTTCTGTTTCCCATCCATCCAATGGACAAATTCGAGTCACTTTCACGACCTCCTCCTTCGACTCTTGCTTCCTAAGCGGGCAACTTAATCTCAAATGGCCCCTTTTCCCGCAGCCATAACAAATCGGTCCAGTACTCCTTCCGTCGGGTGATTTAATGACCTTGACGTCCTCATTTGCTTCCGCAATCTCACGAAGTCGATGAGTTTGGCGCGTATCCTGGCGGCAAGCTTCAACTTCTAGAGCGTTCGCCAAGGCATCCTTGAGAGACGTGTGGTGTTGAAGTCTCACCGCTGTTCTCACTTCGATATCTCTGATGCCGTCGACGAATGCTTGCACCAGGTTCATTTCCACCGTCTTCGGATCTACACTGGGATAGGCCTTGCGGACGAGCTTCTCGATTTCAAGGGCCCACTGCTGAAGTCCCTCTCCGGAACGCTGGACCCTATCACGCAGCTGAGCGCGGAACACGTGCTCCAGGTGTCGCTCTCCATAGCGAGACTCCAACGCATCCAGCAGGTCCTTGAAACCACCACTCGGAGTCGGCAGCGCCTCTATTACTGACAGTGCTTGACCTCGGAGCGCCACCGTCAGTGCAGTCAAACACTGTTCATCAGTCCAACCATTGGCAGCCGCAACAGTCTGGAACTGATGTCTATACGCCGACCAGGATGTTGTTCCGTCGTAGGGAGGAACCTTCACACGAGGACCATGGACAGCTACTACATTCTCACCGGAGACAACCTTGACCGGTCGTGATTCAAGCTGCAGAACCCTTTTCTCCATTCCGCGGAAGTCGGTCTTCATGTCATCGATATCTTTCTCAATAGTGGTTACCTGCTCCTTCATCTGCTCTACGTCTTTTTCCACAGTAACCACCCGACCACTGACTTCATTGACCGCAGTGAGAACTTGTGAGAACTTAGTTTGCTGTTCCTCGCGCAACTCACGAACTTCTTGTTTCACAACACCCTGTACCTCCGAATGTATGTTTTTCACAACATCCTGTATGCTTTGTTGTGCTTCACGCATGCTTTGAAACATTTCAACTATCATCGCCAAGTCAGTATTAGTTGCGGCCGCCGGCGCCGTTGATGTAGACGGCGCGTTAGTCACCGCGGACGTCTCCTCTGGAATGTCACTCCGAGGGTTCGTGACCGATGACCTCATTTCCGACAGCTGTTCACCCTCTGCGGCTTTCTGAGCGCGTGTCTTCACACCCTCTCTTCCGTCTTCCTTCGGCATAACTGGCATCTTCAAATTCACTTCTGTCACCAATTGTTACGTACCGGGTTCTTAATTTGATAAATACCAGTCACACTTTCGTGCAATAAGGTGTAATTATATTTATTGACCAATAACGCACTTTACACAACACAACAAACACTATCGATAATTAACTATCGATACTCGCACTAATTAACAACACTAATTTACTCCGTTATAGTAACACTGTCCACACCGTTAAGCTTATTTCCGTAATCCGTATATCACTGCACTGTCGTATTTAATTTCTTCGCTCTAGTATTTCGCTTGTTCTCGCTTTAGTTCTTCGCACTCGAATAACTCCGTAGCACGCGTCGCTCTTTATATATGCCAAATCTCAAATACGCGAATATTACAGAAAGTTCTAGTACCACATTCTCGAAAAGTCGATATTCGAGAAACATCTAGTAATTCCTTTTTTTACTTATTAAAATATTAGTAACGCCATCTGTTATCTAGTAGTGGCAAATCCTATCTCCTACTTGCGAACAGATGTCGTAACACTATTTTAATTATTTTATTTATAAAAATAATAATTTATTTACTTTGGATTAAAAATCACGAAGTAAGTGGATATTGTAGCATCTATTTATGTATGTGTATATAATGCCTTAAATAGGTTTGAGATTTATATCATAAGTCAGGTGTCATTAAAAAAAAACCCCTTCGGGGATATTTGCCGTGAACGTTTGAGTTGACTAATAAGTTATTTTTTAATTTAATTTAATATTGCTAACGAAACCCTCGTTATATTATATCGCTAGGCCACACTGTTGCAAAGAAACCCTTCATACATTTACGTTCAGCAGTAAAAATACATCCAAACCGGAGTAATAAAATTTTGGGTGCTCGTATCTTATTACTTAGGGCTGTTTGCAATTTATATATATATATATATATATATATATCGCAGCCAACTGGTTAAATCAGCCAGCTCATTAAGCAGCTAGCCACTTGATGAAACGCCGGCTCCTAGTTAAAAGCTAGCCCGCTTGTGAAATAAATTGTCGTCACTGAACGTCCAATCACCCGGCTGATTGAATAGATAGCCCGTTGGTTTGGGCTGACGTTAAGTCAGGCTGGTGATTTGAATTTAGTAATTTAATTTTTCAAGTTTCATTTTACATTATTTTCTATTAAAATTAATAGAATAACTGTTTCAAAAATGTTCCATCATGGAGATTTCAATAAATGCACCAGCCCTAGCTGATAATAGCAGTTTTCGCGACAATTTGGAAAGTTTTGGAGGTTATAAATTATATACCAAATGCTAGGGTGACCATGAATGACACCAAAAAAAGCCTGCAATGGAATATTATTGGACGCACAAGTATGATGTTATGGTAGTTGGAAATGAAGAGCATTTAATATTAAAAAGAAAATCCCCCAATGATCCCATGATGCGTATTATACCTAGGGCCTAGCCTACTTATACACATGTTTCTGTTGTTAATCAAGTTGAAACCAATCCTGGCCTATATTCTGAATCCAAGCCATGTGGTTTAAAAATCATACAGAATGAAGCGTAAAGCTGTTTAAGCTTTACGCTTCATAATATTGAAGTTACATGTAATACGATTGAGGACTTAAAAAATATTGAGCCAAATTTAACTTGTGTCGTATGCCAGTACTTTTAGCTAGTGTGCCAAACCTTTGTTTATAAATTAATATAATTAAAGTATTGCTGCTATAAGAAGTACCTAAGAAAAGTTATTTTATTAAAGTTTGATGCTAATTTATTTTTTAGATGCCTATTTAAATACCTACCCATATTGTAGTAGCGCACTCTTTGCATATATTTTTTAATTTAATACAAGTTATAATTTAAAGTTACTTGGTTTTATTTTCGTGCTGCATAAAATCTCATAGTCACCCCAAATAACCATACGGCGATATAACGTTCAGCCAAGTGGTTGGACGTTGACTTCAACTAAATGGCTGACTGAAGTTTAGCCCTTTAATAGGAGCCGGCGTTTAATTAAGCGGCTAGCTTCTTTGTCAGCTGGCTGATTTATCCAGTTGGCTGCGACATATATATATCTCTTTCGTAACATTTGGACATAAAAAGTGTGTTCCTAATAAGCCTAAAATTATTAAAAGATACTCTATTTAAGTATCGGAGATTGCAAACAGCCCTAAGTAAAAAGATACTCGCGCGTTATTGCACTGTATTTAGGGCTGCTATTCGTCCGGATTTCCCTGAATTTCTCCTAGTTTTAAGGTGGTCCAGGAGGCGGGCGTCTGGACGGGGTTTGATAATAGTGTCCGCTACAAATAAAAACAAAATCATAACAAATTTTTAATAAATACTTATGTCAGTCACGTTTATAAACGTGTTAAATCAATTTTTAATAAAGAGCTGTATAATATATTATGAAAATATAACAGCATTCTTATTTTTCTTGCAAAGCTTTTAATTACAAAATTTCAAGATACCGTCGTAGTTAGAAGCATTAAGCAGCGAAACATTTATAGTCCAAAGGGTTACATACTGTATATCCGAAACTTTTAAACCCGAATATTATTTTACCGGAAACTAATCGACTTTTTTTTAATTGCCATAATATTGTTTCACCGAAATTTCAAATACCATATTCTAACATTCCAGATTATCGATTGACTTTTTTTTCTTTACTATCATTATCATTAACCACTAAAACGGATTCCCACAGAATCAAAAACCAGATATACCTTAATTCCGCAATATTGCTCTTCCGAATATTCACTATTTAAAAAAATCATTTTCCATACATTTGAAATACAGATGTATTGAATGATACCTACTGCTATGAATAATTTTGCAGGCATATTTTATATAAGTAGTATACCCCGGTCCCGTCCCCTATATGTAGCAAGCATGTAAGCAAGCTGCAAGCAAGCAAGTATGCATATAGGCATGCATCAGGCATTTAGGTGCTCACTCCGCTGCGCTACGCTCGCTCGTTTTATACATAATCTAACCTAACCTAACTAAATGTGACCTAACTTTTCTTTGTCAGCAGGGGGCTTTCGCCCCCCGACCCCCCCGACGTGCCACCAAGCATGCAAACAAGCAAGCAAGTATACATACAAACAGGCATGCATCCGCGTTTTATTTATACAATTTTTCTAACATAAATAATATCTAGTTAAAGAGATTTACGATTTGTAAGACTATAGATAAAGTTACTTCGGTCTTTTAAACCTTTGGAATAATGAGATTATAGTAAAAGATATAGTTGGTAAAAGCAAAAAATTCATTTTAATAACCTGGTTTTAGTTTTTCTGGGAAGTTATTTCTAGAAAATGTATTTATGTACTAATGAAGTTGCGGAAAATAAAGCATCTGTGATACGTAAATTCTGTGAACCGTTTTCTGAATGTTGAAATTCGGATTTAAAATATTCGAATATTCGAAATGTAACCAGTTCAAAGTTTTGTAGCTCGAAATCCACGCGGGTGAAGCTGAATGTTGAAGAGATATATAATTTATGACTGATGACCTTTTAAAGATGATTTCAAAGCTTTTATGTAAATTTTTTGATCGCGATATCACCCATTCAGGATTGGAGTTGAAGAAAAACTTTCTTTGTTTGCCGCTTACGGCTTGAAATCATCTTTTTTAAAATTAAATTAAAGTGTCTGAGTCTGGGCTTTGATAGATCAGTTAGACAGGATTTTAAAATTGATACGAAAGGATAACTTTACTTTTTGCAAAAATACCCTATGCATTAAATATTGCATTTTTCAAACATACAACTTTCTAGTATAACTGTCATCATTAAAGAGTTTTCTTGTCAAATGTGATTCCACTAACTTTTTTTTACGTATGATATAAAATCTATTAATATAATAAAAATAAAAAAATAAAATTGTTTATTGCGCATTTTGAATTACATAGTGATTTTTCCAATGGCCCCTGCACTAGGTAAAACCTGTATTGCGGGTGGCCTTTCTCGATATTTACATTGATTTCCAAAATTATTAAACATAGAAAGCTAAACTAAACAAAACCTACTTTGCTGATCTGAGTCTTTAAATTGATTGAAAGGACTAAATTTATACTGCTTATCAGTTTTAACCAGTTTATTTCTTCACATTTTTGCCCGGAAATACACGGAGTCCCTACGGTCTCCTTTACGCCCGGAATTATGAAAATGACCACGCTATATACATTTCAGTATCTGGCAAACTGCTTTAACAATACACATTGTATTGACATAGAACACAACCAAGCGATACAATGCAGAGAGGTATTGGTCATTGTTTAGACTGTTCGGTACTACTAACAACCATTAATCAAAGATTTAGATCTATGTTACCCTTAATTCCCATAGAGTATGGAAAGGATAAGTTATCTCATTCAATTGTTTTAAACGATAATTTCTAACAGCTGGTAAGTTACTGCGAGAGTCCAAAATAATGATTTGTTTATAAGCTCTATGCTGGCCTATATTGTCAAGTGGCTACTAGTGCGAAATTCATTTCTTTGTTTCTTTTACACTTTTTAAGTAGTGTTAGCGATACTTATCTCCGACTTTTTTACAAATTCGGAAAGCGGTTTCAATTCTAGCTAGTGTCGAAAAATAAATTTCTTTCCTTTATTTATCATTTATTTATTAGTAATAATCCCCACATGAAGTTTTCATGAACAAAAATATTCTAAATATACAAATCCCAAAACGGGGTGGTCAGAGTCAATAATTCATTAGCCACTTTTGGAATAACATAACATAACATAACATAAACGTTCACGCCGTTTATCCCCGAAGGGGTTGGCAGAGGTACCAATACTCCTGAACTCACGTGGCAAGCGCCATCTAGTTAGGTACCCACGTTTTGCTTAGACAGTGCACTCACGTGATAGGGGGCAGGCCTATCGCCGTTTTTGTACGAATACACTGTCACATGACTGAGTACAACTCAGCCATGTGGGTTTCCTCACGATGTTTTCCCTCACCGTTAGCAACCATGATAAATTAACCACACATATGACTTTAGAAAAGACAAATTGGTGTAGGCCCGTCCCAGGATTGGAACTCACGCCCTTCTGTTTTTCGGGCGAGTGTTCTACCCACTGGACTACCATGTAGCTTTTGGAATAGTGATGGGGAAAAAGACAGTAGAAGAGACTTTAGTGATGGGTTTCCGAGCACTTCACCCAACATTGTCTATAATAGTTCTATACCCGTAGTTGCCAATTACTCCACCCGCGGGAAGAAATTGGGTAGTGCTTTTCTTTATTTCAAAACCTTTTTCCCCATCAACTTCCAAAATATTATCTAATTCTGAAGCTATGATGGCTATCCCTTCTTGGGATTGACAGCCGTGAATATATAAACAGATTCATAGAAAAACAAAACATTTAAGGGATAACTGCATAAACAATTAAGGGCGCCATTTTCAACATTACAGGTTATAACCTCAAAAGGCCAACTAATTGTTCTGAACATTGCGCGATATTACATCAAATTTTCAAATTCTCTCCAATATCCACTCTTTTCCTGGAAACGTAACAACCTGATATGGAACAGACTATCCCCACTTTGTGCGTTATTCTTGTAAATGAAATAATATAACTTAGATGACGTGAGATTCCTCACAATGTTCAATAATTAATCTATAACGACAATGGCACAAACGACGGAGTAGGTATTGTATTTTATTAACTCATAGTTTATATATGTCGCAGGAAAATCGTCAAACTCGTTAACTTATAAGTTTCCTAGGAAACTTGTAAGTTGACGGAAATCCGTCAAACAGCAAACGAATTTACATCTTACCTGATAGGTTTTAGGAAACTTGTAAAATAACGAACTCACCTCAGGAAATTTGTAAGTGGGGATCATTTTTGACAAGTTTCCGAGTTTAATATTCTGTATTTTAGGAGCTTTACAAGTTTCCTGAATCCCGCTAGGAAAGTTGTCAATGCAGCGCTGACGGCGCGGAGAGAGGGATGTTAGTGAATGCGGATTGGCAGGCGGCGGTCACGTGACGTGACGCATTCGCGCGTCTTGTCAACTCGACAATCGAAACTAATATTTTCCTTGGTTTACTAATGCTAATCTATTAATTTGCTATTATTTGCTGTTACTGATATAAACATACATACATACATACATATACTCACGGCTATAAATCCCTAGAAGGGGTAGCTAGAGCTAAGGAATTAGAAATTCCTCAGCCACATTTGGAAAATTGAGTGGGGAAAGGATGGTAAAGTAAAGGTTGTTGGTAATGGGTCTCCAGCCGCATCGCCCAAAAATCCCTAAAAAAGCCCCAATACCGTTAGTCGCCTCCTACGTACACCCATCGGTAGAAACGGGGTGGTGCTATTCTAAGCCGACACTACACGGCATATATAAAATTAAAAGTTTTAAGAGTATTTATTAAATATAAATTGTTTGAGTATACACCGTGATACTTTATTGTTATATAGTATGAATACCTTCTAGATCTTTTTTTTAAAGAGCGTTTTTATACCGATACTTACATACCTATACTTGCGGCAATAAATCCCTAGAAAGGGTGGGAAGCCTGACCGTCGGAATAAGTAATTTCTTAGCTACTTTTGGAAGTTAAAGGGAAAAAGATTGTATTGTAATGTAAACATTATTGGCGATAGATCTCCAGAAATATGTTACTGCTATTCTTAACCGATGCTTGTAAGATTTTAAACTCTTACAAATTTACTGCATTCATAATATTTTATCCCGCGGTTGTCCTAAGAGGAAACCAAATGCTTTTTAAGTGATTGTTAGGTGAAGTGGCTGCATACCCAGCGCCACCTTCTGATTTTAGTAGTAGTTCGCTACTGTGATGTCAGTGTATGAAAAGCACGTCAGAAGGTAGGTTGATTAACGAATGGAAACTAGTGTAAAAATCCGTCGTCGTTATAAATTATTTGTAGTTTTCGTTTATTATTATATTACGTAAGACTAACGGCCAGGAAAGCCTTAGTCCAGTTCCTCATTTATATTTGCAAATATCAAAACATTGTCATTACTTTAAATTCATGCTTTTGTCTTTACTCAACTCACTTCTTAACCAATCATCATAAGTAACTGGTTCTATTAACAATTTCACTAGCAGCCATTAGGAGGCTTACGAATTTCCTAAATTATAAATTCAAAACTAGGAAACTTGTCAAAAATGATCCCCACTTACAATTTTCCTGAGGTGAGTTCGTTATTTTACAAGTTTCCTAAAACCTATCAGGTAAAATGTAAATTCGCATGATTTTTGACGGATTTCCGTTAAGTTACAAGTTTCCTAGGAAACTTATAAGTTAACGAGTTTGACGATTTTCCTGCGACATATACACAAGAAGTGTGAGAACAGTTTTTAAATTAAAATATGTATATTTATTGTTCTTTACATTGAACGAATCAAAAAAGCATTACACACCGGCATTGGTTTTATACACATTTTATTTATTGTCACACCATCTGGATGCTGGCAAGTTAAGAGTAGAGTATTAAGAGTGAGTTCAAATCCTGAGTCAGGCTTACACTGATGTGTCTTTTATTGATTCATATGTTTCATTAATCACATAGACAGGGTGGATGATAGTAAATTGGTAAAACAGATTTATGGAGCTAATGTGGATGGTAATGTTAGTAGAGGACGACCACGGAGGACACACTTGGACCAAATGGAGAGTGTGCTCAAAAAGGCAGGCGTCCGTAGTATTGAAGAATAATAGAGCATGTATGAAAATATTGATAGTTGTGAATGAAGCTTTGCCAGGATCGTACAAAGTGGCGATCAAAAGTCTTTGCCTTCACAAATGGAACAAATGGTGTGTATGTATGTTTTATTATGTAAAATATGTAACTTTTCGGAACCCAAATATTTCACTCACATGCATTTATATAAATGTACATGCATACATATACTCACGGCTATAATTCCCTGGAAGGGGTAGCCAGAGCTAAGGAATCA
Source organism: Bedellia somnulentella (assembly GCA_963576735.1). Classification (NCBI taxonomy): domain Eukaryota; kingdom Metazoa; phylum Arthropoda; class Insecta; order Lepidoptera; family Bedelliidae; genus Bedellia; species Bedellia somnulentella. The sequence goes on from OY755180.1 coordinate 9,068,908, forward strand.
GAAATTCCTCAGCCACTTTTGGAAAGTTGAGTGGGGAAAAGATGGTATAATAAGGTTGTTGGTGATGGTGATGGGTCTCCAACCGCATCGCCCAATGTTATATAAATGTCCCCATGATAAATCATGATGTTGCTACAAAATATTTTTATATTATATGTCTCGAACTAGAACGTTCACGCCGTATATCCCCGAAGGGGTTGGCAGAGGTACTAATACTTCTGAACACCACGTGACATTGTCACCTGGTGTTCAGAGTACCCACGTTTTGCTTGTACAGTTTACTTATGTGATAAGGGGCAGAATACACTGTCACATGACAGAGTACATCTTAGCTATATGGGTTTACTCACAATGTTTTCCCTCACCTTCAACCAACATGATAAATTGACAAAGTCAAATTGTTGTAGGCCCGATCCGGGATTTGAACCCTCATTGTCTCTACGATAAGTGGTGTTCTACCCACTGAGCTATTACGGTGGCATGTCTTTATACGTGTCCACAAAAATTCTAAACGAGTAAAATTTCGAACAGACCCTTTTGTGATGTTAGAAATAATGTTATTCATGAACGCCGCCGCTGGCTACGGACTGAAAAATTATATTGTTAAAGATAGAAAAAAAGTAATATGATGGTTTGGGCAGATAGAAAGGATAGATGATAGTGAAGTTGTAAAAGAGATATTTAGACCCAATGTAGATAGTAATATGCGTAGAGAAGTACATAGCCGGGTGCATTTAGATCTAATAGAGGACATTCTTAGAAGGTTCCGAAGTGAAAAAAATAAAAGAGCAGATATGAAAAATGAAAAGTGGATATATGTATGAGCTAACAAAATCAACCTTACGCCGCAAATCTTTGGAAATTTCAATTGAAATAATGTTTAAAACTAACACATTCTAGTTGTATAAATAACTTCTGCAATCATTTATTGAAGTATTTAAATGCAGCAGGATAAAAGTTTCTGTTCCAGTCAAGAGCTTTTTGTATATTTTACTTAATTACAATAAACTGCTACGAAACCTTTCTATGTGCGCTGCCCGACACGTTCTAGGTGATTTTTTTTAGTAGGAATATCACCGAGTGCTCGAATGTGTTTGACCTCTATCAATGGAACCACAAAACAATTTATTGATGCCGCAAAAACACTGACTGAAAAAGCACAAAGGGATATTTTAGCACAGTTTTATTGAAAGCACTTGAGTACGCATTTTCATGTCCCTCTATAAATAAGTATATTCAGAGCGTCTCTTGACGAGAAAAAAAAGAATTTATTTCTGTAGCATTCTTTTCTGCTGCGTATTGTTTTAGCTTATATCAATTAAGTTTGAAGTTGATGAACTGATACGTTCTTCGTGCTTATGCAACTGTCTTTTTATTTTATTTGTATTTATTTTATTTATTATATAAGGATCATCAACAGCAACATATATTATATAGTAAGTTGAAACAGTTCAGTAAATAAGGCCAATAACAGATGATCACAAGTTAAAACAAGATACACACACAGTTAATTCAAAAGAAAAAAAAAAAACTAAACTACCTATCTAAAGACAAAATGAATAACAACAGAAAAAGAAAAAAATAATATATGTAAAAATGCTAAACATTTGAGAAAAGAATAAAATTTAATAGTAATGATAATTGATGATACTTTAATTAATAATGTGTGTGGTGTGTGTAATGTGTGTTATGATGTGTGAGTGTATATGTCGCAGGAAAATCGTCAAACTCGTTAACTTATAAGTTTCCCAGGAAACTTGTAAGTTGACGGAAATCCGTCAAACAGCAAACGAATATACATCTTACCTGATAGGTTTTAGGAAACTTGTAAAATAACGAACTCACCTCAGGAAAATTGTAAGTGGGGATCATTTTTGACAAGTTTCCGAGTTTAAAATTCTGTATTTTAGGAACTTTACAAGTTTCCTGAATCCTGCTAGGAAAATTGTCAATGCAGCGCTGACGGCGCGGAGAGAGGGATGTTAGTGAATGCGGATTGGCTGCCGGCGGTCACGTGACGTGTCGCATTCGCGCGTGTTGTCAACTCGACAATCGAAACTTATATTTTCCTTGCTTTACTAAAGCTAATCTATTAATTTGCTATTATTTGCTGTTACTGACATAAAATTAAAAAGTTTTAAGAGTATTTATTAAATATAAATTGTTTGAGTATACATCGTGATACTTTATTGTAATATAGTATGAAAACCTTCTAGATCTTTTTTTTAAAGAGCGTTTTTATACTGATACATACATACCTATACTTGCGGCAATAAATCCTTAGAAAGGGTGGGTAGCCTGACTGTCGAAATAAGAAATTTCTTGGCTACTTTTGGAAGTTAAAGGGGAAAAGATTGTATTGTAATGTAAACATTATTGGAGATAGGTCTCCAACCGCATCGCCTCCAATGTCATCCATTGTTATAGGTTACCGCCAGAAATATGTTAGTGCTATTCTTAACCGATGCTTGTAAGATTTTAAACTCTAACTTTACTGCATTCATAATATTTTATCCCGCGGTTGTCCTAAGAGGAAACCAAAGGCTTTTTAAGTGATTGTTAGGTGAAGTGGCCGCATACCCAGCGCCACCTTCTAATTTTAGTAGTAATTCGCTACTGTGATGTGAGTGTATGAAAAGCAAGTCAGAAGGTTGGTTGATAAACGAATGAAAACTAGTGTAAAAATCCGTCATAGTAATAAATTATTCGTAGGTTTCGTTTATTATTACGTAAGACTAACGGCCAGGAAACCCTTCTTGGTCCAGTTGCCATTACTTTAAATTCATGCTTTTTTCTTTACTCAACTTACTTCTCAACCTATCATCATAAGTAACTGGTTCAATTAACAATTTCACTAGCAGCCATCAGGAGGCTTACAAATTTCCTAAATTATAAATTCAAAACTAGGAAACTTGTCAAAAATGATCCCCACTTACAATTTTCCTGAGGTGAGTTCGTTATTTTACAAGTTTCCTAAAACCTATCAGGTAAGATGTAAATTCGCATGCTGTTTGACGGATTTCCGTCAACTTACAAGTTGCCTAGGAAACTTATAAGTTAACGAGTTTGACGATTTTCCTGCGACATATATATGAGAATGTGAGTGTATGTATGTGAATGTGATTGTATTGATATGCATAAACGTTATATAATAGTAAAACCTTATTTAAATAAGGTTATATAGTACATAGAAATGGTTGAATCTTCTTATACAACTATAGCGTCTAGAACCAAGCGTTTGAAAATAGACTTGCTATGTGCAAACGGATCGAGAGAATAAAAATATTTGTTGTACTCATCTAAAATTCGTTGAATAGGCGCGTTATGAGCATAGTTGGTTCTAGCAAAAGGTAAGTGAAACATTTTTCTAAAAGTATGGTGAGTTCTGAGCGCAGGCGTGTTTAGTCCAATTTGGGAAACTACGTTGGGACAATCCATCCGACCACTCAAAACATCATGCAGAACTAACATGTCATTAAATGTGTCGGTAGCTCTACAAATCAGGGAATTAAAGGGACTCAGGTTATAACTCCTTAATTGACCAACTAATGATTTTAGGCTTATCGTATTAAAAAAGTTAAAAATAGTCATTGAATATCAAAAAATTAAAATAAAAAAATAATAAAAAAAACATAGCTTTAAATAGTGAAAATTGTCACTTACCTGCGGGGCGACATTTCAAAATCCATGCTATAAATTACAATAAAAACAAATAAAACATAAATACTCAAAAATATAAACTAGACGCTTAAGTTCATAATCGGATAGCATTAAATTTGTCAAGAAGTTAATATATTTCGTAGTTTTGGCAAAAAAACACATCAAAAAACTCACTTCCTGAAATATCGACAGTATTCTATAGAGAACTCCTCAAAATCAATATTTGTCATATTTAGTCTGGCTTTTTGATACTTAATTATAATTATAAAGTTTCGACCTCAAGTAACTTATTTTACAAATTAATGACTAAAAGGAAAATAATTTTATGATCCAAAATAATTCCATCGTTAGTAGGACTATTTTAAAATAAGAACCGTACTAGAAATTAAATATGGATGTTAATATGAGCTGCGTAATGTCGACTGAGAGTAGCATTTACCCATATCTTGACACGGGTGTCGTATGAGGCGATCAAGGGTATAGAGCCTTTCAAAATATTGACATGTGGCTGGATACTCATTATTAATGATTATTTTCAATAACTTGTCCCCATTAAACTTCCATAAAATTTGTGGGAAATTATTGATTCCCAGGCTCTAACTACCCCTGTTTGGCATAATATCTTTAGATAAAGAACTACTATGAGATAAAAAATATTTCAATATCTTTCGTATAAAAAAAAATCTACTTTTAGAATTTTTTTTTTCCATTTGATATTGATTAAATAAAAACGCAAATGTCAATTTTTACAAAGTTTAATTTAACATAAAGATTATTCTTTGATCCCAAATTTTCAGAATATTTCGTGTCAAAATTATGAAAAGTTATTCAATTATGGCTTAACTTAATCTGAATCAAATTAATTCGACCCGAAATCAAAATTCTATGATGGTTGAGACCGAAGATCAGTTACATATTCGAGCTTATAACACCACAGATTCAATAATCTGTGACCACAGGTTTAGCAGACACACGATATTATAAACATAAGCAAATTTTTTCTGCATCAAAATTCCACGAGAGCGATGCCGAATAATAAATTAAGTAAGCTGTGTGTGTCTTACATTAATATGTAAGACACAGATCCTCTGGCACTAAAAAATGGGCATTAATTACTTGTTGTATGGAGTACTAACTCGGCAATATACTTTAATAATATATAACGCACATAGAAAAGACACCTTAGACTTAGAACAAACATTCGTCGTTTGTGGCCGAGTGGATAGGTTACTAGCTTGTCGGTCTGGAAGTTGCGGGATCGACCCCTGCTCAGAGCATCATTTATGTGATAAGCATGATTGTATCTCAGCCTTGGATGATATTTATATGTGCATTATAAAAAAAAACTTTGAGTTACATAATATACACTCACGGCTATAAATCCCTAGAAGGGGTAGCCAGAGCTAAGGAATTAGAAATTCCTCAGTCACTTTTGGAAAATTGAGTGGGGAAAATATGGTAAAGTAAATGTTGTTGGTGATGGGTCTCCAACCGCATTGCCCAAAAATCCCTTAAAAGCCTCAACACCGTTAGTCGCCTCTTACGTACACCCATCGGTAGAAACGGGGTAGTGCTATTCTAAGCCGACACTACACGGCGAACGTGACGTTGAGTTAGTACCCCATAATACAAGTTTTACTAAGTTTGGGGCTAACTTGGTTTGCGTATATTATTTCCGTATGAATATTTATAATTATTTATGTATTTATTTTATAGCCATTATACAAATGATTGCCCGCAGTGAGGATTGAGTTCGTTACCGACCTTATTTTGCAGGGCTGGGAAAAGATTAGCTTTAAGAACCTTACTTGGAATTTTCCTAAGCTTATCTTATTTTTGCATTATAAGTTAATATTATTTATTTTGAAAATTAAATTAGACTTTAAAATGAAATGAAATTAGACATTTGTATATTTGTACTTTTTTCTATTAGTTTAAACTTGCGACTATCGCAAAAGAAAGTAAGTAAACTATTTTTTTTTTAAATAAATTATAATTATCTTGTTTATTTTAGTAGCCATAAATCACAAAAAGGGGTGACCAGAGCTTTAGAGATAAAAACTCGTTAGCCACATTTGGAAGTTGCTAGGGGACAAGATGGTAGAAATAAAATATGCATGCCACAAGAAACTAGATACTCAACAATCATAAAATTTATTCTTTATTACAAGTATCGATCTTGTCAAAGTATTCAACCTGAGCACGTATACACTTTTCCATACGTCTGAACCAATTGGAAAATACCTGTGACCACTCTTCTTTAGATACCTCAGAAATCTCGAAATTACAGGCAACCAGGACTACTTCTTTGTTTACAAACCTCTTCCCCTTTAGTTTTTCTTTGATTTTTGGAAACAAGTAAAATACACAAGGCGCTAGGTCAGGGGAATATGGCGGGTGAGGGAGAATTGACACATTTTTCGAGTTGAAAAAGTCTAGTGTTCTGGCAGAACGTGTGCGGCGCCTCATTGTCGTGGTGCCCGAGAAGGTGCCGGGTTCCTGACTTCGGCCGCTCGTCACACTAAGCTGATATTACTGTTGGAGCACAAACAGTCACATACCATTCGGAGTTCACCGTTCTTTCATTCTCTAGCGCAACAGTAGCAATATGACCCGTTTTGCAGAAGAACGAGGTGACCATTTGTTTCTGTGTGCTTCGTGCACGGCGACATTTCGTTGGAGTTGGCTCGTCTTCAAAGCACCATACAGTCGACTGTCGCTTTGATTCGGGATCATAGTTATATAGCCATGTTTCGTCACCAGTCAGTATATCATATACGTTTTTTTTCTCGCCTCCGTTGAATTTATCTATCATGAATAGGCATCAATCCACCCGACGGTCTTTCTGCTCATCGGTAAGTTTGTGCAGCACCCATCTCGAACAACGTTTACGCAGAGAAAGGTGGTCGTGAATTATGGTTTATTGCTGATCCAATTCCTAGTTCTAGTTCTAGCTCTACATATGTAATTCGTCGGTTTTCACGAATAAGTTTTTCGACTCCACGAACGTTTTCTTGCGTGACCGCGGTTGGCGGCCGTTCTGTCTTCGCTTCATCTTCGAGACATCCCCGTCCTCTTTTAAATTCAGTAAACCAATTGTATACTGTTGCTCGGGAACAAGCAGACTCACCAAAAGTAGAAGCCAAAAATTCAAAACATTCTTGAAGCTTCAAACCTTTTTTGAAATCATGATTAGTATTAGTAGTATTAGTAGTGCGAAAATCACGTCAACTGAGCTCCATTGTTGCAAGTGAATTCCCGCCATATTCTCGGAAAAATGATGCTCATTCAAATAAAAAATAAATAGAAGAAGTGTGTTCTATATTCAAATATGTCAATAAAAAAAACAGCCTATAAGATGGTGTATAGCTTGCCAGTGTCAATTAAATGAGAAAAGAGTATTTAACTTCTATTGGCATGCCCCTCGTACCACATCGCACAAAAAACACATAAAAAAACCGCATCCATACCCTTACTTGCTTCTTACGACACCCGTGGATAGAAAGGGGTAGTGACATTCTAAGCCGACACTACACGGCATTGTTTATTTCATTTAAGTGTAAAGAACTTACTTGCACAAAGAAGAACACTTAAAAAGTATACAAGTTTGTGTAACATTTCGAACAAATAAAATTTTAAAACACGTGTCTGTTATGACGAAATTGAAAACCACACTTTTTTAATAAGTTAAACCATTAAAACAATTTCGTATTAAAACTCTGACTTAGTTCGGAATCGAATCGAAAATATTTCGATATCAGGCGTGCGGCATCCACAGTTTCTCGGATACAACTGAAACTGAAGCCTCGTTTCAGAAGGGAGTAATAGAATATTTCAATTAGTTCATGTCGTATTTATCTTGTTATAGGATCGTAAAAGCCCTTTCAACTCACCTGCTCATTAATAGACCTTTCTTTTGCTGAAATTAGGCATGTAAAGCCACTTATTACCAAAACTGTGACTTTTCCTTTATCATTCCGCTCTAGTGCGGTTCAACTTATTTACCATCATAAAAGAGGTTGTATACAACAAGATTAAAACATATAGAGTTATCCGTAGTAAAGTTGTGTCTAATACTTTTGTATTACTTAACTACTTGTAAACTTCTGTTTGACAGAACATGCATTTATTTCCTTAATATGATAGACCTCATAATTTAAGAATGCGATTGGCTGCCCTCCATTCAAAATTAAGCTTAGTATATTGGTCCCTACTAAATGGCTGTAAAATGCATAATAATATTCCGCAATACATAAAACTGGAAATAATACCATGAAATTAAAAAAATACTTGAACGAATTCCTTCTTACACGTGTTTACAAAGAAGGAATTCATAGTAGTTAAGTAATACAAGAGTATTAGACACATACATTGGATGAATATTCGGAACAATCGTATTAGAGAATATTATTTTACTATATTTTAATATATTTTCATTTGGACATTTAATTTAAATATATATGATTACAATTTATTAAATTGAGTTACATAATGAGAATAATAATGATTATGTTTAATGAAAATTATGTAGGAAAAGACATTCAAATATGTTTTGACATATCGATGTAAAAAAAACACCTTGACCTCATGACATAAATTGAGCGAAAAGCCCTCAGTTGTAATACAATGAGTCTATTGACATTCTTGTTTTACCCCTTTATAAAGTACCAAACGACATAATACTATATGTCTAAGAATGTTTAAAATAAAAAAAGGGATGTTTCATCATTGGACATATGTATTCAAACCTACAGTGAAGAGGAACGGAGCGAAGCACTTTTTTAAAATATGTGAAAAAGGGTATCGAAAAATTTATAAGAGTGATTAATATAATCTCTCATTGGTGGTTGAGACATAAAAAAGATGAGATAATATTTAAGCGGGTATTCTAAGATGTGACTATATCTATATTGGGGTTTTTTTAAAGTGTTGGAGACCTAAAGACACCAAAAACTTTTATTGTATAATAATCTTTTTTTCCACTCAACTTCCAAAAGTGACTGACGAATTTCTTATTCTGAAGCTCTGGTTACCCCTTTTTGGGCTTTATAGCCATGACTATATGTATGTCAGTTTGAATTTGAGTCAATATTGTCTCAAAGGGTTGATGTCAACATCATAATTATTTTTAAAAAAACTGGTTAGACCAAAAGTGTGTTTTATAGTATTTTTCCCAGTAATAATTCTTAGTGTGACAATGTGCGGTAGATTTTAGCTAGCGTATTCTTTAAATATTTTATTTATGAGGAGTATTTCACAAGTTTTACCTCAACTCAGACTTGAACGTACACGCTGTATATCCTCGAAGGGTTTGGCAGAGGTACTTATACTTCTGAACATCGGGTGACATTGTCACCTGGTATTCAAACTACCCACGTTTTGCTTGGAAAGTGTACTCACGAGATAGGGGGCATGCCTATCGCCATATTGTACGAATACACTGTGACATGACAAAGGACAACTAAGCTATATGGGTTTCCTTACGATGTTTTCCCTCACATTATTATTATTATGCTTATTATATTTTAAACCAATACTCTTCGGATGGGAAAAGAGATAACAAATTCAGTTAAACATTATTTTTCCCACAAATTATGTATGATGATAAACAATGCCTTAATTATATACTAGCCTTTTTGTGAAATGCAATCATACTCGAAGATAAGCTAGTAAAAATGAAATAAAACAAATAAATGCAAGATCCGAAAAACTTTGAGAATTCAACGAATCAAAATGGGTCAAGTGGGAGTCGTTTTCTCGTGAAGGGTTTCTTCGTAGAAGAGATACCAAAAGAAATATAAGATATTTTTTTCTGGAATCCAAACTCAAACTTATTAATTAAGTATATTTTCTCTTTTTTTTACATTTGCTACATATAAAAACTTCTGAGTGTATTTTTTCGAACCAATTTTCGTTGCTAGTATTCATTTAGACAAGCTTTATTTTACCATCTTTTACCCATTCCATTTTTCAAAGACCTTTGTATAGACACTCTGAATTAAAGGTTTTCTATTAACCTTAAAGCGTTTAAACAGTATAACTTTGTTTATTAATTTTTAACTACGTAGATTCAGTAGTTTAGGAATTAAATTTTTGTGATCGGTCGATAGTTGAAGACCCATGACAATTTACATTTATAATACAATCTCTTCCCCACTCAACTTTCAAAAGTGGCTAAAAATTTTCTGATTCTGAAGCTCTGGCTACCTTTTTTAGGCATATATAGCCGTGAGTATATGTTTGTATGTATGATATATGGACAGATAAACAAAACGATTGTTTTGTTGTTCGGCTACGGAACCCTAAAACGTTTGCTGTTTTTCCCATTAGTGATATGCCGAGCGCTGAGCTCGTTGTAATTTGTATGTCAAATTTTTAGTGACTTCGATCGGTCGCATCGTTTTAGAATGAAAGGTGGTTCTGTATTGCAGTCGCTCTGTCATCGTAAATATTGGTTTCAAACCGAGGTGAATACGCGACATGCTCTACTAACCCGTTGTTTACCGACTTAGCGGAAAATGTATATTATTTAACGTTATAGCCGAAAATAGTTTAATTGAAAAAATAGGCCTAACATATTTTAGTTTAAAGGTTTCAAATTTGTTATTATATATAGAAAAGCAGGTGCGGCTGCTTCCGGGGCTTAGAAATATAACGTTGAGTTTAATATCCACAGGTCTCGGGCCTCTCGGGTTCAGTTTCCGGGAGTTGGCCCACAGATACATTTTGTGAGATTTGACGCAGTTTGATAAAATTCTGCAGGCTGGAGTCACCTTATCATCACAAAATAAGATAATTTTTTGCTTCGAAGAGTATAGTTTTGATTTATACCATTTTAATTTATTTTTACCTTCCCCTGCTCGTGGTTCTAATTATATTTTTAACAAATGGAAGCAGGGCGAAAATCTACAGATATAGTCTTGACAGTTATGATGAGCGACACTTTTAAAATACAGAAACAATGTTAAGATTATAGTGTATAGTGAGTGGGTGACCCTAGTGTTGCGGATTCAATACTAGCCCTATAAAAATTCACGTATTTGACATTTTAGCCCATTCGTACACTTTATCGTAATTGATATATTGTAATGATAGAAGATATTTTTTTTTTATAATATATTTGCATCGAAATCTTTTATTTCGGAACCAAAGCAAAGCATATAAAATGGTAATAATTACAGTCTTAATTCGGACATGAATGGCTAAAAATTTAATATTTCCCGAAGGATATGCAATGGATTTAGATTCTGTGCTAATGATTATGACTTAAATACCAGAATTAACGAAAATAAGACAATTTAAATTCACACAGACAGTTCATCTTGATGCCTAAACCGTTGTAGGCAGCTATCGTATCCGCGAGAGGATCACAGGTATACAGGAGGTGTACCCTTGTTGACGTTTATGCTATGACGTTTATCACTCTCTACCAACCCATGTACCTATACACCAGCATATCTATTATGGTTAAGATATCTCAAAGTTACTAAAGATTTTGGCTAAAAATTACTTAAGATTTAAGAAAACTTCAGAAGAAAAGTATGGAATGTTTGATGCTGATTTGGTTTATATGGCAAATAGAACATAGTCTTCAACGATGTACGTCCTTATCGTTCGTTTTACGTTCTGAACTTCTACGTTGAAGTTGTAATGCTCACGAGATTTATCAGAGCCCTACCTATAGCCCTGAGTAGAGGTATACCCTTTGGAACTATCATATCGAAGTTGAGCTCTCTGGCTTTAGTAGGTTTTATGACAGAGCGTGACTTACGACCTCTACACAGCAATGTAGTGCTACTGTGCCCCATTTACTTTGATGTCAGTTAAGTATTTATCAAGTTCCAGGTCTAAACCTGAACTTGAGCTATTTTATTGTTTTTCATTTTTATCCTTCGGATTACTCCTTCTTGGTATGTATCTATTTTTTTTGTTCCCAGCAATGAACTGACAAATGAAAAGACTTTTCCAGCCAGACTAGGTGAACAAGGCGGTCATAATTATAATAATTTATCTTTGATATTGTTGATATTATTTAATTTTAGTATTGGAATTTAGTTTTATTATTGATATTTAAATACACTATCTAATTAATTTGCAATACTGAACATTAATGTAAAAAATATAAAATGTATACAAAACGGGAACAATACATTCACAAATTGTAACTATGATCAATTTTTGATACAGAATATTCAATTTATTATATCAGTAGTAGTCCCTATTTGATGTAAATATTAAATATTGGTTTTAATATCATTACAGCAATAACGCCTCCTCGACAAAGTGAAAATTCCGGCATCTGCCCTACAGGTTCGCCTAGTCCGGAGACCAAATATAACAAACTTTTTGAAATTACCCGAAAATTCAAATCGTTTTCTATTATTATTATTATTTTAGATTGAGCTACAATTACGCATATTCGTAAAACCTTACATTGTTAAGAATTTGTAAATCTACCTAGCATTAATTGAGTTTATATAGTTAAATAATTACAAGTTGTATTTTGCCCTTTTCGGTAAATAAATTTGAATTTGAAGCATCTGGTCCAGGGTTATTTGGTCTGGCAAAAGCAGAGTACATTTGCGATCAATTTTTCGCCTCGAGAATGATTCAAGATGGTCACCATATTGACCAACTTTAACTGTATTAAAGAAATTAAAAACTTGTTCGGGTTTAAGCAGCTGCCTGAGCACCTACCCTACACCATGCAGCAGACAATCTACATCCTGGCGCCCATAAATTTTACATTAATTTAGTAGATTGTTTTTGGCGTAATAATATTGATCAAGCGATTCTCCGTACTGAACTCTTTCAGCCGGCATCTCACTCAAAATAAACAATAGCTTATCTAGTACAACTTTAGTGTCATTATCATTTACCCTACGTCATTTCAAACTAAGCGACCCAACCAAAGAGCTGCGGTTACTGTCTATTTTGTTTTGGGAATAGTATCCACCCTCGCGTTTGCGTGCACGATGCCGTGAACGTCGCTCCCTGCTATTTTCTCGTCCTCACGCCTCTACCTTAGGCGAACGCTCTCGCGTACGCCGAACCGGCTTACGAAGAGACCTCTCCGCTGTTATTGGACTATTCGTTGTTCACCTGTTCACCTCGATTGACCTCGGTATCACGCTCCCGTAATACCCACGGTCGTCAATTTACCTCGGTATCACGCTCCCGTAATACCCACGGTTGTCGATTGACCTCGGTACCACGCTCCCGTAATACCCACGGTCGTTCAGCATAACACTTCCTGTCATCTCCAACACCTCCGTGTTGACTCGCTTTTTTTTTTGGCACCTACATGCCAAATCTGCGCTAAATTTATCGTAACTGAGGCTACGACTCCTGCTCTCTTCTCGATCCATGGTGGAGAACTGAAACTGACAAATTTCAGCTTAGTAAACAATAAAGCCAACCCTCTGTACACATACTTTAGCTTCTTTGATCTCAATGGGCCTAACAATTAGTATAACGCAAATCCAATTTTCTTTTATTGAAATTAAAGGCGACCTTCGCAAATGCAACTTAAATATTTCACTGATAACAAATGTACGGCAGACTATTTTATTCGAAGGTAGTTGTTAAAAGTTTTAAAATATTTAATTCTTACTTTGTATTGCAAACTAATATTTAAACAGTTACTTATTAATCCTTGGTCATGTAATTCTCTTACGGATTCACGGTATTACCCAACACACGCTTTGTACAGCTTTACAGGGGGCCGAAGAAAATGTATAATACCTACTTGGTTTAATAAAGAATATTTTGATTTTGAAGTTTTTACCTCTTACGTGAATAATATGAAGACACTACAATAAGCGGGTGACTATCTCAAATTTAAAATAAATAATAAAGATATTATGCATCACGATGAGTATTGAAACAACTATGTGTTCCTTCGTATTATGTTCCAAAACTAGATTTATAAACATAAAAGGCCTGAATATATTTTTTTTATTTTTTTCTAAACTTACAGGTTTGCTAAAATTTTAGTAGCAGTAGTAGTAGTAATTTGTAGTAAACCTATAGTAAGTTTGCAGTTGAGTTGTACAAAATATAAAAAACAACCTGGATACTCACAACTGGACATAGTGTAAGCAATGCGAGCAGTGCATCACACGTAATATCGCTCGGACGCGTAGTGATACACATTACACATTACTCGACCATTCCAAACATCACACTTAGCATGGCACTACATTTCGTTCCATTACACTATCATAGAGCACTGCGTGAGTAGTGCAGTGTGATGCTGCGTGATTGATCGGTAACGAACGTGTGCGTGAGCGAGTGAAAGTGATACTTAAAACGATAGCAATAAAAATATCCTAAAGTCAATAGTTGTTTTAATTATAATAGCAAAAAGTTTTAAATTGTATTCAAAGAGTTCGGTTAACATCGATGAATCCCGTCAACATTCGTCTCAGGCATGTATTTTTTAATGTTATTATATTCAATGTATAATGCGCATGTATATTCAATGTTTTAATTAATTCAGTGTAACTAAAACTCTTACTACATTAAAATTTAATTATAATTTTGGATTAGCGCCGGGACATTCAATTTATTTCTAAAATCAAGTTCAATATAATTTATTGACTGATTTTGATTATTGTTTGATATTTAAAATCGTGTTATTTTGACATACATTTCGAATCTTTGTAAATATCAAATGAATCCATGCACATTGCTAGTCATAAGCCTGGACCACACTTGAGTTAAATAAACGCGAGTAAAAGTACGATGACAAAATAACTTTATTCAAAAACTTATAAATGTTTAAAAAGTAATGGATACATTTCTTCTCTAATCCCATCTTACTCGCTCACGTAATTCTATAACTACCTATTACACTGCTATTCTACCTCATGTGATATATTTATATTCCCATTACACGAAATATTTAATTAATTACACAACACCACACGCCTGATAGTAGGAATTGTTAGATCGTAGCATCACATGTAATGCTTAAACAGATGATGTAATGCCATATGTCATAATTTCAAAGTGTACTGTTTTCGCACGTGTACTCACAATCATAAACGAAAAATGTTTTAGAAAATTCACTATACGGTATATCGATCCAACATTTCAATATTATTCGATAATCAGAGCTCTATACCAATCTTCAGATCGATAAGTTGACAAACAGTAGCGAAGAAAAAAAAACAATCGGGGCTATGGGAAAAAAAAGGACTAGATATCAGGCTCAAGTATGTAACAGATTAACACTCTTATGTATCGCCCCTATGTTTTTAAGAATAAATGAAAATTCTTTTAAAATATAATTTTTAACTTTCTTGCCTTCAATTGAAATAGACTTTATTATTTACGACTGTTTATGGATGCCATTTTATAAAGAAGAAGGCAATTTCACCATACCAGGGACTCTAATTACGCAAACATAAAAAAAAAAGAACAGGGTACTTACGTAGGCGCAGTACGAAAAACGTGATATTTTTCGCGTATCCTCACTTCTGAGTTGTAGGGTCAACTTCAGGGAGTGTGGAGGTTTTGAAAGAAAAACCCAAAATAGCGGTACACTTCGTATAATTTCATCTTTCACAACCACTTGCCGATACAACGGACTACGGACAATTGCCTCACGTCAATTGATCGTATATTCGTCAGAGATCGTATATTTATATCTTAAATAAACTGACAGTCTTATTAATAATTCTTTACTCAAATTTACAAAATAATAATTATAACACATTTATAAATAAATAATAACATTTTAGAAACTAATATAAACGAAAATGATGGATTTAATTACAATAATTATTTTAATCAGCGTGAGCTGTTTTGAAGTAAAGTCAAACCAGTATCTCATTATTCGCACACGATACTTATTAAATAGGTAAATAATATGATTACACAATGAAACTATACAGTTTATCAATTATAAATAGTATAAATTATACAGTATAATAGCAAATCATAGCACACTCATTATTATAAGCTTACAGGATTTATTCAAAATAAATTAAATATAATGATTGATTTTAAGTATTTTAATTACCATGTGAAATCAGTAATAGAAAATTGTATGCTTATTGAAACAATAATTAGAATATGATACAAATATTCAACCATATTTCCGATAGAAGTTACTTATAAATTTTTCTTTACTTTTGCTAAGAATGGGTTTTACCTGAAATAAATTTAAAGATAATTAATTTAGGTTAATGTTGACACAATAAAAAAAACTACTATACTATTATAAAAATACATTTACATACCTTTTACATTTGGCGATTTATCTAATTTTAATTAACGAATATTGATAGTATGAAAACGCAGAAAAACTAAGACTGGATGTGGAGGTTCCCGGCTTTCAGACCTCCACATCAGGTCTTACTTTTCTTCTGCGTATCTGTACTGCAACGCTATTTGTTATATGTATAAAAAAATAATTAAATGTTATAAGGAACCCTAATAGCTAGCTTTAATGGAGTATTGCATGGTCTTCAAATAACCTTAAAAAGACTTTGTGTCTTTAAAACGTCATAAAGAGTTAAGTATGCAACCAAAGCAATATGTCTGACATTTTTGAAAATAAATTTATTTTTGGTATTAAAAATATGATGTTTTAAACACAAAACTAAGAAGGGGCATGAAAATATGAATTGTATTTACATAGGTATATTATCGTAAAACTTAAATTCCCAAAAGAACCGAAAAGAACCAAAAGGTGTATTGCTCCTTCATTGATTTAGAGAAGGCGTATGATAGGGTGGTAAGAAAGTGTTTATGGGAGGTGTTATCCAAGTTCGGTTTGGGGAGTCAACTTATACGTGCATTGGTATCACTCTATGAGGATTCTAGTGCATGTGTAAGAGTAAACGGGGAAAACACTGACTGGTTCGGAATCTCTAGGGGTGTCCGACAGGGATGTGTAGCTTCTCCGTGGCTCTTCAATTTGTTCATGGATGACTGTTTGACAGAGTTGCGTGAAAGTGATTATGGACTAAGAATGGGTGGATTCATCATTAAATGCCTCTTGTATGCTGACGATCAAGTGATACTTGCATCATCGGCAGAAGAGTTGCAAGAGATGATGAATATTGCATGTGAGTCTTTTGTAAGAAAGGGAATGAGGGTGAATGTGGATAAGACCAAAACGATGGTTGAGAGACAGGAAGATGTGACAGAATGCGTGATTGCGATTGATGGTAAGGATGTGGAACAGGTGAAGGAGTTTGTATATCTGCGAAGTTTGTTTACGAGGGATGGAAAATGTGATGAAGACATTGAAAGAAGAGTGAAAAAGGGTAATGCGGTAAATGGAGCAATGAATAGCCTAATGATCAGTCAATCGGTGTCTGAAAAGGCCCGAATGGCTGTGCATGATGCTGTTCTTGTTCCGGATGGAAGCGAATGTTGGGTGTGGCAGAAGAAGCATGAGAGCAGAGTGAATGCAGTAGAGATGAGGTCCCTCAGAAAAATTTGTAATGTTAGATTGTGTGACCGAGTGAGAAATAGTGTTATTCGTGAAAAGTGTGGTGTGAAAGATGATATTGTAAGAAAGATAGAAAAAGGAATGTTGAGATGGTTTGGGCACATAGAGAGGATGGATGATAGAAAATTGGTAAAAGGGATCTATAGAGCTAGTGTGGATGGTAATGTTAGTAGAGGACGACCACGGAGAACACACTTGGACCAAATTGAGAGTGTGCTCAAAAAGGCTGGCGTCCGAAGTATGAAGAATAAAAGAGCATGTATGAAAAGATTGATGGATGTAAACGAAGCTAGAGAGGTTTGTCAGGATCGTACGAAGTGGCGATGGATAGTCTCTGCCTACCCCAATGGGAATTAATGGCGTGAGTATATGTATGTATGTATGTTAAATTCCCAGTCGAACTAAACGGTATTAAAGACAAATATTGTAAGCAAAATATGAAAGTCACATAATACTCTAATTTCTTTTCCCTTACTTTCTTGTAATTATTTATCTTGCACTTAAATCTCCAAATAAAAATAACAACTAACAAGAAATATTAAGCAGCCTTTCAGAGGTTGTTACTAGACTCATATAAAACGTTTTAATAATTCAAAAACATCTTTACGACCGCAATATAACCAAACAGGTGGTTGTAAAGTTACGGTGCGACTACTGCGCGATGAAAGAGGTAATTCATAAACGTTCACATGACTTTTAAATGACGTTAACGGAGTCATTTTCTGTCTTTTGTATGACCATTATACAACATTGAAGGTCGTATAATTGGGGCCCTTTTCGCGTTTAGTAAACGTTATTATAACATTAGTGTGACATAGCTTTTACGAACAGTGGTAACAAAATAACGTTAACTTAACTATTGAGCGACTTTAAATTGTTAATTGGGAAGTTAAACTGTTGGACTCGGGTTTCATCACGGTAGTGGGCGTTAGTCTGTTAATCCACATGAGGCAAGCCAGCACTAGTAGGATGAGGCGTGTGAGAGGCGTATGTCACATGAGAAGTGAAAAACTGACAGATCGCTCATACAAAATCTGTCACTATCTAACTTCTCACATGACATACTCGCTCTCAAACGCCTCATGCAACGGGGGCTAGTGGACAATGACTCGACTCGGGTCCCACTGAATGTGAACGGGATGTGATGAATTATACCAATATTTGAGATGGTAAGTTTTTACTCGGTTTTGTATAAACACTGACGCATATTCAGAGTTACAGTATGCGCCTATAGTAGGTTTAAAAAATACTTTTATTTTTATGGAACAATTTTCGACAACATTAAGTACTAAGTATTTAGTGGACAATATAGTCAATTCACCCAAATTAGATTAGGGTCAAGCCCCTCGTTGGAGACATGTGTTGGGCTATAATAATCTTAATCTATCATTATTTAGGCCACCTGCTGTGACATATATGTTACTATTTATCTTAAATTAAAGTCTGCCAACCCGCAATTGGCCAGCGTGATGGACTATGGCCCAATCCTCCAATATGGGTAGGCTCGAGCCCCTTGGTAGGGACATATATGGGCTTTGAGGATGTTAAATTAAAACAGGTCACAATTATTCCGGTATCACAATGTGTGTGCAGTGCATACATACATATAATCACTAACAATTCCAATAAAAGGGTAGCCAGACATTCAGAATTAGATATTCCTAAGCACCTTTTCGAAATAGAGTGAGAAAAACATAGCAACAAAAAAATTGTGCTGGGTCTCTAACCGCATCGCACTGCGATCACTAAAAATCCCCCAATACCCTGAGTTGCTTCTTCCGACACCCGAGAGAAGAAATTGGTAGCAGCTAATGTGCATACACCAGTAAATAGTTTTAAATAATTTGGGAGTGAAGTATCTGTATTCTAAATAACCTAATACGGATAATAGTTTCATAATAAATTAATGTACTACTTTAGTGGAAAAAGACAGATACAATTCCAGAACTTTGCATTACAGTGTTGGCAATGCATAGACAGTGACACACATGCATGCAAGTTTGAACCTTTTTCGTCATTTCATTTACCACAAATCCAAAAGCTGACGACAGAAACTTGAGTTTTCTAATATTTAAATGCTATGAATAGAACAAGTAAATGGTAAAAGTTCGTTGATTTGCGGGAATGGAAAGTAGTGACTAGCTCCCTAAGGAACGTCTCGTGAAACCTGATGTCCATATCGTGTTCCCATTTAAAGTTTCCCCGATGGATTAGATAGTTGAACTCAGTTATATCCAGTTTATTTAAACATCACTTTGATTCAGGGTCATTTACAGTGTGGCAATTCATTCAAACATATACTGACGAAATATTTCCCATTAGGGTAAGTAATCTATCTATCACTTCGTATGAACCTGGCAAAGCTCCAGCGCTTCTATTCATACATTATTACAAGGCATGACGATACCATGCACATCGACTTTTTTATGACCATATAGCATTATCCATTCCAATATTCCCATTCCTAACTTTTTCACAATATAATCACTCTATCACCGAATTAAAATATTACTTTTAGACAAAATAATGTGTGATTTCTTTAATATTTTATTTTGTAAGAATGAAATTTAACATTTACATAGCAATGTATAATAAAAGTTAGTACCACCTTCGAAATGTTACAAACATAATTAAAATAGCTAGTGTAATTAAGATATTGTAACGCAACAAAGAAGCTATGCAGTGAAAACAAAATAATATATTTTTATCTTTACAGAAATCTCTTTGTTCATATGAACGCGCTGAATCTATTTGATTATATGAACACACTGCAGCAAATACAGTTTGTTTGCAAAGTAGCAAAAATTGACAATCCATGACCAAATAATCTCAAAGTAGAAAATTATCGTTTTTGGTGATGGGTCTCCAACCGCATCGTCCAAAAATCCCTTATAAGCCCCAATACCGTTAGTAGTCTCTTACGTACACCCTCCGGAAGAATTGGGGTAGTGTTATTCTAAGCCGACACTACACAGCAGCTTAAAATAACACTGATAAAAAAAGTTCCGTCTAAATGAGAATAAACTGGATTATTTAAATTTTGATACCAAAAGCAACTTGTATGTTTAAGAAAATCTTTGTTATAATTTGATTTCGTTTTTGTAATATTATCGTTTTCAGAAGCAGAAAATACAAAATACTAACGCTCGGACAAGTTAGCGAGAAGGGAATTTAATTTTTAGGATCATTTACTTTTAGTACCTACTTCAAAGTCAATATATATTGATGGCCATTACGATTTTGATGCGGTGTTCAGTGTTAGGTTTGAATAAGTTTTAACATGTTTTTAGACTGAACTAACCAGGGACGTTGCACTAAACAATTGTTTGTAACAATATTAACAAAGTTAGAGTGGATTGAATAACGCCCAATTTCTGAATTGAGTATTCCAGCTGAGAACAACTTAAGTATCGTTCTGTTGCATTGAAATCTTAACAACTGAATGAGACAAAACGATACTTACGATACGTCGTTCTTAGCTTGAATACTCAATTCAGAAATCGGGCGTAAGACGGCTAGGACCCACTATCATTATTCCAACCTAATAAAATTAAATCAATGTATCTGCAAAACCGTTCGATTTTAACCTGATTTTCTTTGGTGGGCTTACATGTGATTAGTTCATATCCTTATATAGGTGATGCGAAATCCAGGCACTGCATTTAATATTTACTTGCAATAGAAACTCAATTTAGATTGAGAAAACCAATAATAACTACATTTTATTACTAAACTATTACTATTTTTTTGCTGTGTAGTGTCGGCTTAGAATAACGCTACCCCATTTCTTCCGGTGGGTGTACGTAAGAGGCGACTAACGGTATTGGGGCTTTTAAGGGATTTTTGGGCAATGTGGTTGGAGACCCATCACCAACAACCTTTATTTCACTATCTTTTCCCGACACAACTTCCAAAAGTGGCTGAGGAACTTCAAGTTCCTTAGCTCTGGCTACCCCTTCTAGGGATTTATAGCCGTGAGTATATGTATGTATGTTTATTACTAAATATTGTAATGTACCAATGTTTTTTATGTGCTGCAATGATATTCATAAAAAAATATATTTGATGGACATGGCACCATATTAGTCTAAATTGGAGTAATTTTCTGCTCCTAAACATTCATAATTATAAATTGCAAAACCTTGGGTCTCCTAAATCCATGAAGGTATGGGACAACCAACACATTACTGGAAGAAATAGATTCCTTTGGGATTGCCAAGGCAATTAAATGTGACATAACTCAATGTTGCAGAATTAAATATAAAAATAGCCTCAATTTGATTATTCAAAATATTAGAAGCATAAACAAGAATTTCCTTGATTACCTTGTTTTACTGTCTAGACAGAGAGCCTAGGCTTAAGATAGAAAACGATATTATTGTTCTCACAGAATACTGGCTCCAATCTAATCCTTTCATTGAAGATCTTAATGGATATTCCCTAATAACTAAAATGATGGGATGGCTGTCTACATAAAACACAACATTTCTTTTTCGTTTGAGGAGCCTGACATATATGACGCAAATTCTCTCCTAATTAAAATCAATACAGATACTATAATTTTAGCTATTTATCGATCACTCTCAAATAAAGACATTGATACTTTTATAAGCTCACTTAATAATGTTCTAAATTGTCTAAGCACATATAAAAATATAATAATTACTGGAGACATCAATATTAATATTAATCACAACAAAATTCAGAAAGATGTTGAAAACTATTTAACAGTACTGGCATACCATGGACTGTTACCAACTCACGCTTTTGTGACTAGACAAGACAGTGGCACTTGCCTAGATCATCCAATATTGAAATCAAAAAATCCCTCCACAATCTATCTTGTTGAATCGACGGTCACCGATCATGATACCATCGTTTTCTGGCTATCTCTTCATAATAAACCGGTCCACTGCATAACAAATATCACTAAACAAGATTCGTTAACATGAAGATTGCTAATACTGAATTTGCTAATACTGATTTTAATAAAATACTAAAGGAAGACGACCCTAACGTGGCCATGTCAGCTTTAACATCTATTTTGACAAACATAATTTATAACAATACAGAATTAAAATCCCTATCTTGACGTAGTAAAATTATCAAACCTTGGATTACGGCTGGATTGCAAAGATGTATATCCCACCGCGACAAGATGCATCAGAGAATAAAAACGGATCCCAACAATGAAACACTAAGATTAACTTACAAAAGATATCGCAATCACTGTAACAATTTACTTAGAAATTTGTAATTAGCATATGATCAAAACAAAGTCCAACAGGCAAGTAATAATAGTTTCGCTTTGGCAAGCGATAAAAACCATATCCCATAACACTTCTAACAAAAGCCAAAACAAAGAACTGTTATAAATTAATAGCTATCTTACTGAAAGCTTAAACAACGTTAATAATTACTTTGCCTCAGTAGGCAAAGAACTTGCTGATAATATTTTGTTAAAGAACAACTCTACCAACCGGTCGCACAGCTTAAAAAGAAACTGTAACTCGTTAGTTATGCTCAATACGGATGATAATGAAATATCTTCATTGATTTTAGGGTTGAAAAATGAATGTTCGGTTGGCATTGATAAAATTCCGAATAAAGTATTAAAAAATTCAATGGAAATACTAAATCCAATCTTATCAAAGGTTTATAATACGTGTCTTAAATATGGCACTTTCCCAGATTGCCTTAAATGTCAGTTATAACTCCAATTCACAAAACCGGTGACAAAAACTGTTTCAAAAATTATAGACCGATATCTATCTTGCCATCGTTATCAAAAATACTTGAAAAATTATTAAACTCAAGACTAACTAACTTTTTAGATAAGAATAATACTATAAGCAACAATCAGTTTGGTTTCAGACGCGGAAAATCTTGAAGTCACTAATTATATCAGTAAAAATCTAGACATGCGTAATAAGTGCTTGGTCATCTTTATAGATTTGGCTAAAGCATGTGTCAAATCAGTTTCTATTCCTTTACTCCTGACTTAACTGGAAGCAATTGGAATTCGAGATATTTGCTTACAAATTTTCAAAAGTTACCTGGGTCCTACTCAGTGTGTAAAAGTAGGTCATTATATAAGTAACCCGTTGCCAGTCACTTTTGGAGTGCCACAAGGCATTATATTAGGCCCTACCCTATTTAATATCTATATTAATGATCTGCTGGAATGTATACCTAATATTGATAAAATGGTTGCTTATGCAGATGACACGGTTCTACTTTG
Organism: Bedellia somnulentella; assembly: GCA_963576735.1. Classification (NCBI taxonomy): domain Eukaryota; kingdom Metazoa; phylum Arthropoda; class Insecta; order Lepidoptera; family Bedelliidae; genus Bedellia; species Bedellia somnulentella. The sequence goes on from OY755180.1 coordinate 9,092,277, forward strand.
TGCTGCAAAACAATAGGATGAGCTTTTTGGCAGAGCCCAAAGAGGTTTTGATAGTGTTACAAATTGGCTGCTATCAAATGTACTAACCCTTAATGCTGAAAAACTAAATACATGACTTACAGTATAAATACCAATTCAGAATCATTCAGACAGATGCACGCAATAAATCCAATCAAGGCACATTCCTGTAACCTCCAAGAAGATTTATGTGTTTGCCCATTTATTGAGTCAGTAACATCCTTTAAATATCTTGGAGTTATATTAGATACTAATCTTAATTTTAAAAACCACAATCTCCACCTCTTTGCACTAGACTTAGAAAATTGATTTACTTATTTGGAAATCTTCGACAAGCTTGCGGCGGCACTCTCCTCAGATATATTTATATAGCACTATGTCAGTCGATACTTTCTTATTGTATTCTATCTCAGGGAGGTGCTTGCCAAACCACCCTTAAGGAACTTGAGGTCGCTCAAAGAGCTATTCTTAAAGTTTGTACTTTTAAGCCTCTGCTCGTTCCAACGAAGGAACTGTATTCATACTGTCAGGTCCTAACAGTAAGACAACCTTACATAAAAGCAGTTATTATATTCCAGCACCTTAAAAGCGATATCACAGATGCAAACCAAGACAAAAGAAGGAAGGATATAGTCTTCAAAACCTGTCAGCATCGTACCAATTTTGCTAAAAGATTTATTTATATTATTGGGTCATATTTATGCAATAAAATAAATAACAGTGTTAATCTCATTAAGCATACAAAAAAAGGTTGTATAAAAACAATTACTGAATGGTTGCAAGAGCTTGACTATGACCAGACTGAAAATCTATTAGAAACAGTCTCAAGTAGACAAAACATAATAATAATATATTAACGTAGTACACTCACTTTTTCACTCATTTTTAAACACCATCACTTTCAACTTCACTTCACTCATCACATTCACTTATAAAACTGTATACTTATTCGCATTTAAGTACTTACGTACCATGGAAATTAAACTAAAACATGTAGATTTAGGTTATAAGTCTACTATTAAACTGTGTATTGTATTCACTAACAGGAAGGGCGCCCTCCCCTGAGAGACAGGCCTTGCCTAATTTAGGGGTGGACTAATCATTCTGTCCAAGATCAATACACAAATTTATTTTTTTCTACATGTGCAATAGCTTTTAAGATTTTCTTGTAATATAGATTACATTTAAGATTTCTCCCTCTCCTCCTATAATCACGTGACTTTGTCACCTGATGTTCAGAGTACCCACGTTTTGCATGGACAGTGTACTCACGTGATAGGGGGCAGGCCTATCGCCGTTTTGTACGAATACACTGTCACATGACTAAGTACAACTCAGCCATGATAAATTAACCACACATATGTCTTTAGAAAAGACAAATTGGTGTAGGCCCGACCCAGGATTTGAACACTAGTCGTTTGCACGATAACCGAGTGTTCTAGCCACTGGGCTATCACGGTTGTCATTTTTTATTTTATTATTTTATGCTACGAGGGCGTTTCTCTCGAGTTCCGACATCCGGTGAAATTGTGTAATCGAGTGAAGCTCTGAGTAAGGGGTTGGGATGATCAGGGACCCTATCAAAGTATCTACGTGAGATTTCTTTAAAGTGATCCTTGATTGTATTGAGTCCTAAGTCTCTGTGGATATCATAGTTCCTAACATACCAAGGCGCCCCTAACGCCTTGCGCATGAACCTATTTTGTATTACCTGGAGGCGGTGAATCAGGCCCTCTTTGGCGTGTGCGAACGCAACACTACCGTACCAGAGGACTTTGTTTTGTAAAGTGTATCTTTGCGACGTAGTAATAACTTACTGCGAGCACAAAGCATCGGTGATAGCCTATTCAGGACGAATGAGGCTTTGTTTCGTATGTATCTGATGTGGTGGTGCCATGTGAGCCGGGGATCAAAGACAATACCGAGGTATTTAGTCTTTTTCACCCAAGGGATAGGTTTACCGAAGAGTTGAACAGGCCATGACGGATTGACTCTAGGGTCTAGCTTTGCTCTACTGAGCCATTACCATTCATACAAAATTAGAACGCTGTTGAAAGATATCACATCTTTCAAATCTTCCGTTACACTAACCATATAACTCTTAAATTTTTGTAGGCTTTCAAGCCTTGAGAAAAAAACTCTTAAGGTACCATATCTTGACAGTTAAAGGTATCCTTTTTAATATTCTAGGTAACTATCTTATGTTAACTGTAAACAGATCTTTATTAGTTTGATGCAAAATTAGCTAACCCAGAGCACTCATAATATAAAAAAAAAACAACCAAAACGAATATTATTAAATGACCAACAGAACGACTTTGAAAACATTACTCTTTATTGCACTGTCATGGCACAGGCATAATAAAAAAATGTAATTATCAAACAGGACGTTCAGGGCCATCCAATGTGTTAACCGCGTTGGTTAGATAGAACGATAGAACGTAATGAATAAACTTAATTCTATTACATTCTAACCACATACGCAAATTTTTACTAAAACTAAGTGTCAATTTCATTTCAAAGATTATGCAAGCCATAATCATCTCAGTGCGCTAACTGTTACAGCGTTTGGAAATAAAAGCTCTGGCGACACGCCAGTGAGCAGCCGCGAGACTCAAACCGATAAATTCACGAATTTTCCACAAAAACTCGCCTCCTTTATGTTTGTTCGCGGAATGGCTGAAGTAGTTTCAACTGGAAATGGTAACCGTACATTGCGAGTGAGGTGTTTTTGTAACAGAGCATTTAACATTGTTGGGGACTGGCAACAATCTAAAAAACATATTTACTATCTCTCAGTTCAGTTCAGTTCAGTCCTTGAATCATGAACACTTTATTTTTTTATTTAAATACGGTCTGGCCCCTTTCCTACTTTTACTCCAATGAAAGACGATAGTATTAATCTCGTATGAAAAAAGGAATACCCTTTAATATATTTTGTAAAGTTGATTATATCTTACTTTTTCTAACTAAATGGAAAAATATACATACATCGAAACCTGCCATGTAGTGCCGGCTTAGAATGTCACTACCCCTTACTATCCACAGATGTTGTTAGAGGCGACCAAGGGTATGGGGCTTTTTTAAAGCGGTTTTTGGGCGATGCGGTTGCAGACCCATTTATTTCTACCATGTTGTCCCCTATCAACTTCCGAATGTGGCTGAGTAGTTCCTAGCTCTGAAGCTCTGGCTGCCCCTTTTTGGGACTAATGGCCGTGAGTATATGTATGCATCGAAACCTGTGTATACGTCCGAAATATTTGACAAAGGATTTTACAAATAACAAGTAACTTCTTTTCCTGAATTCAGACGCAAAATTTATTTTGACACTGTCCGATTATAACAAAGGAAACTCAGACAATGGGTTTCCTTACATTCTTTTTATTCATGCTGAAGAGTTTTTCCTTATTCAAGAATTAACTCTTACTTCCTATTGGGGTAGACAGATATTATCAATCGCCACTTAAAGATTCGTACGATTCTGGCAAACCAATTTCAGAATGTCATCAACAGTTTAAACACTAAAGTATTACAGATTGACAACTATTTGGTTTACGCATTGTTTTCCGATATTTACAAAATAGTATCTACACTGAAGCAGTGCAACAGCAATTAAAAACAGTTTGATTAAAACATCTTTGCAAAAAACTAGAAACAAAGATCTAACTGAAAATAAATTCGTATTCCATCTACCTACTCCCTCTTTCCAGCACTTAGTTTAAAATGCTTTTCCGAATTTAAAGTTGAAAATGGAACAGTTAGCTTTGCTTCATTTGTAACGTTAAATATGGATGCTAAGATTAGTTCTCTCGTTCGCTTTCTACGGTGAATTAAACGTCGAAGAACGTTATTTAGGAATTCAGTTTGATGTTTTAAGTCATGCCGATTGAAACTTTATATCTTAATATTGTTAAAATAATAAATTTAACAATGTGATTTGAAATAGTGACTGCTAATCATTTCTCTGATAGTAAATAGTTATTGTTAATATTCCTTTGTTATAGGGTAAAGAGGTATCCTTAGTGGGAAGAGATACCTTTTAAATAATGTTATAGATTGAGGTTACTAAAAACACTAAAATAAAACATTACACATTATATTTTTCTGAAAAGGTATTAATTTTTTTTAGTCCCGATTATTTCTCTTTAGGCTATTAAAGGAGCTGTTTAATTAATTTCCGTGTAACCTAGCTAAAACATACTGTAAATAAAAATAATGTAATATTTTTTGGTTACTTATTGGTTACTGTTTTTAGGATGACAGACATGAATATTTTTGTTTAACAACTTATACAGGGGGTATGCAACTTTTATAATTTTCCGTACAGAACAGAATCAGCAAAAATGTGGTCTAGGGTATAGGCTAGCCCGTTAAGGATTTATAGCGATAAATTCAAAAAAATTGGTTCTAATAGAGAGCCTTTCTACATGGTCGAATTATCCTATACAGATGAGGTTCAAACCCACTTATAAATGGATCTTGATTTTTTTTTAGCTTTGCAACAACCCCTAGCATATGTTTGCAATAATTTCATGTTTATATACTACTACTATAACTTACTAAATACTTTTTAAATTTCAATCTTAGACTGGCAAAAAAAAACAAACGTGTAAACCCAATGACACACTATCATTTCTCTCTTTTGTTTTATTTAGATATGGATAGGGTTTGGCTCACTTTTCCTAGCAATAATCCTGAGCGGGGCGACGTGTAAGCTATACCTGCAAATTAAAATCATTTCCCTACTGCTCCATCATGCCCCTTGTATGATATCTGGACAAAGTGGTTTATCAAAAAAAATATTACACTAATTTTAATAACCAAGGCACCAAAAAGGACATACACAAAATATAGACTAACAAATAAATATACATCGAACAGTTTTTATTTTACTTGTAACATTAGCTACACCGACTTACCCCGGTCATCCATACTTATTTATACCTTCTAACCCTTCGCGCTTCCCTCATATTCAACAGTTAAACCATATCTACAATAATGACAAATGAAATAAAACATCACCAACATTTAATCCTTTTCTGTTTATTCATATACGATTTTTTTATTTCGATAATAATGTGCAATCTAGGTTAAATTGAGACAAATATTGATTTCAAATAAAACTGGCTTACCAAGTTAACTTTGTACAGTTTATTCGAAAAGAAATGAATAAAATAATATTATTTATTTCATCGCAACTAAGTACCTTAGCTCTCTTATCAAATTATAGTATTATACATTCCAATAAAGGTATTAAATTCCTCATTGAACAAAATTTTAGATAGAAGGAACACCGGAACAAATGATTCCCGGATGTAGGGATGAGAATGAAATAACTTCAAAATAAAAAGAGTTAAAAAAATATTTCACAGATCCTGTTCTTCGCTTCGATTGGACTTTAAGGAAAATAATGCCGCTATTACTCGACAAAAATCGGATTGCAAATAAATATGACTAGTTTCAAGGTTTTTAGTCTTTTAAATTATATAATCGTATAAATTTTCAAAAATCAATTGCTTAGAAACCCCTCCCCGATAGGTCAGCATTTATATATTTGTATAATTGAACGAGGCAATATCAGTGCAAGAAGAAGCAACCGTGATAGCCCAGTTGGTAGAACACTCGGTTCTCGTGCAAGCGACTAGTGTTCAAATCCCGGGTCGGGCCTACACCAATTTGTCTTTTCTAAAGACATATGTGTGGTTAATTTATCATGGTTGTTAACGGTGAGGGAAAACATCGTGAGGAAACCCACATGGCTGAGTTGTACTTAGTCATGTGACAGTGTATTCGTACAAAACGGCGATAGGCCTGCCCCCTATCACGTGAGTACACTGTCCATGCAAAACGTGGGTGCTCTGAACACCAGGTGACAAAGTCACGTGATGTTCAGAAGTATTAGTACCTCTGCCAACCCCTTCGGGGATATTCGGCGTGAACGTTTATGTTATGTTATGTTAATATCAGTACTAACGGAGGATTTCTGAAAATTTGGTTTAATCGGTACCAATGGAAATGTAAAGCTGAAAAAACAGAAGAAGGGTTTGATAGGTTACTTACAATACTAAAATATAACCAAAGAATTAGAATGGTTTTTGTTTATAAAAACCTCATGTGGGAATTATTTCCAATAAATAAAGGAAAGAAAAATTTTGACACCATAGAACCCGTTCACCTAAATAAATTTATGAATTACAGTTTCCTTACCACTTCTCAGAAACGTTTGAAAGTTTACAGTAACAAATGTATCTGAAGATTAGTTACTACAGAAAATGACAAAATGTAGTTTTATATAGGTACTTAACGTTTGAACGTAACTGGGCAGGGAAGATTTATTGTTCCAAATTCAAAAAGTTTCCTGCTAACAGAGTACCCCGCGGGCTCTTAAATTGCAGTACTCGGAGTTCTAGTTTAGTAGATAAAATGAAACGTTTATGAAAAATAAAAAAGAGCTTATGCAGTATGGCGATATGTTGTATGGAATACTTCTTAATGATCCTTAAACCCAGAGTTTTTTTTTCTACTATCATCCCGTTTAAGCGCGTAAATCGCGTTGTTTGTGAAAATCTGTATGATTTTATATTAATAAGGGCAGCTTAACAGCTATGGCCAACACGCAATTATTGTTAGGTAATACAAAAAATATATACAAAATAGAATTTTACATTCACAACAAATATAACTAACTTAATTAAAATTTCACATTTTCAACAAATAGAATTAAAATTACACAAAATCAAACAATAATATATAATATTTTATTTAAATTTAATAAAATTACTGGACATAATGAAGTTACTTAATTACGAATTTCGAGCAGATCTTAGCTTTCTTTATTTTCCAGGGTGTTTCATATTTAAACACGAACGATAGCTTAATCGGAAGAACACCCGCCTTTCATCAAGACAGGCGTGGATTTAAATCCTGGATTGGGCCCGCACGTTTTACCATATTATGTTTGAACAAACGCAAAACGCCTGGCCTGATCATTGTGTACCTATTGCGTTTGATGCCGACTCAAACTTTCACGCCGTATAACCCCAAAGGGTGGCAGAGTTCCTAATACTACTGTTTTTTTTTTGTTATAGACAATTAATTGCCTAAGAAAAGAAAATAGGCGCTATAACTAAGCGAAAATCACTTTAGATTTCTTTTGCGCACCACGTATGCGCTATGGCTGTCACGGCCAACTAAATATATATGTGTAAAGTAATGATACCCCATATATAAGTCATGGTATGCTATTTTATTTATTAAGAGAGCAAAATTTGTTTCGCTTATTTAAGTGTGCAAGTCATTCTGTACTATTGATGTTTCCTTATAGTTCGCGTTACTTAGAACGGGAGTACACTTTATTTAAATTTGTCAGTAACACAATGATAAATGGGAGCCAGGCCGAGAGAAGTCAACAGACAATTGCAAAAAGTCTAAGAAATTCAAGTATTGTGGTACTTGTAATATTATTTACATATATATAACGCATTACAGACTACTACAGGAAGCGAAGCATACAAAGTGACATTTCGAAACATCTAGTCACCTTTGTTAGATATAGTAGTAGTTATACTATTAGTAGTTGTTAGACTATTTTTTTTTGTTCAAATCGTGAAAGTTATTGTTGTACTGGGAAACTCTATATTTTTCGGACCTCATTGTTTAGTCTTAGAAAACTTTTTTTGTAATTTTCGCACTAGTCCTAGTCTTAGGTCGCGGGTTCGAACCCCGCCAGTGTCGAAATTTTTCTTTCCTTTAATAACATCTTTTATTTATGAGTAATAATCCCCACATGAGGAATTCATGTCAAAAAACATTAAATTAGTTTTAACAAGTGATTAATATTACATGATATTAAATTCACCAGTAACGACAGAATTCCCCAGACAAATATTTTGTTAATGAAACTGATAGTATATAAGACCAAATATTCAAACAACATTCCCGGTATAACCTTGTAAGTTAGTGTGTCTATGATGCTTATACTTCAACTCGCATCTTTTACCTAAGCAGATTTAAACTCTTTGCATTTGAGCGCTATGGCCAACTCATGTCTTGTAGTGGTAGGTTTTTTATATGGAGGTGATAAGTTTGTAGAGAATTCGGTATTCAAAGTTTTATTAAAGTGATGCTGATTACGAATCCACTTCGAGATATTATGTTTTGAAACAATATTTTCTTGAAATTAAATCAAATAAAGCTAAGATGACAGTTATTTTATCAAAAACTGTAGCTGTGTTTGACCTTCAATGTTATGTCAAAGACGTTCGTTTTTGCTGTTTATAAGTAAAATATCGAAAATTGTATGTTTGTTTAGTATAATAGCGTAATAATTTCATTTAAGATCACCAATTCGTGAATTTTTTTGCAATCAGCAACATTTTCATAAAACATTTCGCTTCATTTGCATGTCGCTGCGTGATTTTGTTGAAAATTTTGACACCATAGAACCCGTTCACCTAAATAAATTTATGAATTACAGTTTCCTTACCACTTCTCAGAAACGTTTGAAAGTTTACAGTAACAAATGTATCTGAAGATAAGTTACTACAGAAAATGACAAAATGTAGTTTTATGTAGGTACTTAACGTTTGAACGTAACTGGGCAGGGAAGATTTATTGTTCCAAATTCAAAAAGTTTCCTACTAACAGAGTACCCTGCGGGCTCTTAAATTGCACTACTCGGAGTTCTAGTTTAGCAGATAAAATGAAACGTTTATGAAAAATAAAAAAGAGCTTATGCAGTATGGCGATATGTTGTATGGAATACTTCTTAATGATCCTTAAACCCAGAGTTTTTTTTTCTACTATCATCCCGATTAAGCGCGTAAATCGTGTTGTGTGTGAAAATCTGTATGATTTTATATTAATAAGGGCAGCTTATTTAAAAAAATACTGAACATAATGAAGTAACTTAATTACGAATTTCGAGCAGATCTTAGCTTTCTTTATTTTCCAGGGTGTTTCATATTAAAACATGAAATGTATTACACAACACGAACGATAGCTTAATCGGAAGAACACCCGCCTTTCATCAAGACAGGCGTGGTTTTAAATCCTGGGTTGGGCCTGCACGTTTTAACATATTATGTTTGAACTAACGCAAAACGCCTGGCCTGATCATTGTGTACCTATTGCGTTTGATGTCGACTCAAACTTTCACGCCGTATAACACCAAAGGGTGGCAGAGTTCCTAATACTACTGTTTTTTTTTGTTATAGACAATTAATTGCCTAAGAAAAGAAAATAGGCGCTATAACTAAGCGAAAATCACTTTATATTTCCTTTGCGTACCACGTATGCGCTATGGCTGTCACGGCCAACTAAATATACATGTGTATAGTAATGATACCCCATATATTAGTCATGGTATACTATTTTATTTATTAAGAGAGCAAAATTTGTTTCGCTTATTTAAGTGTGCCAGTCATTCTGTACGTTGATGTTTCCTTATAGTCCGCGTTACTTAGAACGGGAGTACACTTTATTTAAATTTGTCAGTAACACAATGATAAATGGGAGCCAGGCCGAGAGAAGTCAACAGGCAATTGCAAAAAGTCTAAGAAATTCAAGTATTGTGGTACTTGCAATATTATTTACTTATATATAACGCATTACAGACTACTACAGGAAGCGAAGCATACAAAGTGACATTTCGAAACATCTAGTCACCATTTCCCACATGTCACGTACCCTAGTACTCTCTTAAATAAACAGAGGGGCAATTCTGGCATGATTGATATAATTTGTAACAAAGAAATTATAATAATTGTTAAATTGAAAGCGAAAAATATGAAAGGTAGTTGTTAGACTATTTTTTTTTTGTTGAAATCGTGAAAGTTATTGTTGTACTGGGAAACTCTATAGTTTTCGGACCTCATTGTTCAGTCATAGTAAACTTTTTTGTAATTTTCGCACTAGTCCCAGTCCTGTTTTAAAATTTTATAGTTTTAACGAGTTATGAATATTACATGATATTAAATTCACCAGTAACGACAGAATTCCCCAGACAAATATTTTGTTAATGAAACTGATAGTATATAAGACCAAATATTCAAACAACATTCCCGGTATAACCTTGTAAGTTAGTGTGTCTATGATGCTTATACTTCAACTCGCATCTTTTACCTAAGCAGATTTAAACTCTTTGCATTTGAGCGCTATGGCCAACTCATGTCTTGTAGTGGTAGGTTTTTTATATGGAGGTGATAAGTTTGTAGAGAATTCGGTATTCAAAGTTTTATTAAAGTGATGCTGATTACGAATCCACTTCGAGATATTATGTTTTGAAACAATATTTTCTTGAAATTAAATCAAATAAAGCTAAGATGACAGTTATTTTATCAAAAACTGTAGCTGTGTTTGACCTTCAATGTTATGTCAAAGACGTTCGTTTTTGCTGTTTATAAGTAAAATATCGAAAATTGTATGTTTGTTTAGTATAATAGCGTAATAATTTCATTTAAGATCACCAATTCGTGAATTTTTTTGCAATCAGCAACATTTTCATAAAACATTTCGCTTCATTTGCATGTCGCTACGTGATTTTGTCGAACGATGACGTCTTCAAGAACAAAAGTTAAATAATCTTTCAAAATCACAACTTTACAATTACTCTTTTAAAATGAAAAATATTTAAATTAGTCTTTTATTTTCGTGTTTGCTATCGAATAAAAATATTAAATAAATACAAAAAAAAACTTTGCATACCGAATTGGTGACTGTGACTATCTTACTGCTTCTAACAATGACTGACTCTAGTTCTTTCACTAGAGGGTTGTAATAATAGTCCTGACTGAGTCAATTTTACAACATAACCACAGCCATTTACATCAACATTTTATAAATTAGTCAGGATCTCCAATACCTTCGGAGAGTAGATGCAGTGTTTTGTAAGCTTTAACTTTGGTTTAACTTACTCCTTCACATTTCTTTGACAACTACTACGGTGACATATTGCGGCCCTACCATCACACAAGATACAATTCCAAATATATATTTCTCCGAACAGACATACAAGGTCACACAGGAAAAAGATCTTAAGACCTTACATGATCTTATGTTCGCCGCCTTATGTTATTCTTACTCCGGACTACCGCCTCAATGAAACCGTTTCCAATCTATACTTCAATCGACTACTCACGGCTATCAATCCTTAATAGGAGTAGCCAGAGCCTCGGAATAAACAATTCCTCAGCCACATTCCGAAGTTGAGTGGGGAAAAGAAGGTTAATTGGTTTTTGCAAAACCAATTAAAAAGCCCCAATACCCTAATTTGCCTCTTTTCTTATAAAGATTCACGGATATAAATGGGTTTTGATTCATGACATTATAATCCATTTGTTAAAAGATGACTTAGTTTATATTTATCATAAAAAAGAACAAACCTACAACTCCTTCATCACTAAGGTTTCTAGATAAAGTTTTATTAGTTAAAATGAAGGACATGAAAAGGCGTAAAGTAAGAGCGTGTCACCTTTTTATTTGCGCAATAAGCATCACGAAAATTTCTTATTTACGTCGGTGTTTTGTATTGCTTTTAGGATGCGATTCCACCAAATGAATATGTTTTTTAAGAACCTATAGAATAGCTGCATCTTTGCTTCCTTACTCCTAGCAAAGCTAAGGCAGAAACGTCTAAAAGTTGCGAGGTTTTTGTACTTAGAAAAAAAATTACAAATATTCATATGTTTGTTGAATGTGTTGCAAGATTTGCGACATTGCCTGGGGCCAAATATAATACCTGCCGATCAACAAATTGTGGGTTTTGACAAATATTTTTCAAAACATTTTTAACAAAAAAATTAACTTGTTTCTTTTGCAATGACGAAATTAAAGCAATGCTTTTCCACACATGATAAATGCGTATTGATTCATTCTCGTTTGACACATATACCGCGCAAAAGTTTTGTAGGAAAGAGGGTATATATAGAAAAAAAAGGCAAGCGTCTGAAGTCTGAATAATTAAGAAGAATATATTAAAATATTTAGGTAAACGAAGCTAGAGAGGTTTGTCAGGATCGTACAAAGTGGTGATCGATATTTTCTGCCTACCCAAATAAGTAATAATGGCGTGTATGTATGTGCTCATATGGGCATATGTAAGTTACACATACTCGTTTCATTCTATTACACATTTTCCTCGCTGAGTTCTGATGGGTTCGCACCCAATTTCTGTGTTCTTTTTGTTTACTAAACATAAGAAGTAGATGTTTAGGCATTCATCATTATTAATTTAGATGATTTGAAACTATAAGAAAATTCCTTATTAGAAACTATCTTTTCAAATATTCCCATGTCACCTAGTTTTGCGCTATAGCTCTAACCAGCAGCTCTTACCCGATTAGTAAAAAAAGTACAAACACTGTAGATATTAGAAGTCGTAATTAAGCTACATTTAGGAGTATATAGCTAGAATTAGACCGCTTCGTTTTAGTGAAAAGTTATATAACTTCTGGGTACTCCAGGATGCAAATAGGGGTTGATGGTAGTTAGCAAATTCTACAAATAATACCTTGCTGTATTGATTAAAATTATTTTTAACCTAATTTATATTTACTATTATGTAATAATCATCATCATTCTCCTGCCCTTATCCCACTAGGTGGGGTCGGCACAACATGTGTTTCTCTTCCATTCGTCTCTGTCATACGCCATTTCGGAGCTTACACCTTTTATTCCCATATAATCGTTCACACAGTTCATCCACACTTTCTTTGGTCTTCCTCTTCCCTTGTATCCATCTACACTCATATTCATCACTTTTTTAGTCACATGCATTTCATCCCTTCTCATTACATGACCATACCACCGTAACCTATTACTTCTAATCTTTTCTGTCACTGGAGCCATTTATGTAATAATATAGAAACATAATAAAATATTTATAAATGTATTGTACTTGGATTTCACTTCAGTTCTATCATACATATTACTAACAGCCGGTTTCACATCTGAGCATTCTAGCTCTAATCAGTTGAGTTTTTATCAAACTCTAAGTAAGTACTTAAGTTTAAGGTGTTTCACAGAACAAACACTGCTCGCTGCTATAATGTGATCAACAAAGCATTTAGTTAAGATTCTAATCAAAATCTATGAACGTTTCAATTTACCTACAAAAACCGGTAATACCGATGAAGTTACATTTCATTAATTATATTTTATATTAATTAGCAAATTGTATCTACAAACTTGATTCAATAATATTTAATTAGTAGTTACATTTATTATGAGGTTTTAAGACCATTTAATTAAATAAAAAATAGAAATAAACAAACAATAAAACTGGGCAACGGAACGTACATACACCAAACCATAGAGCAAACCAATTATTGTGATCAAACGTCAATCAAAATTATATTATTTTTTTTTGTTATTGGTGGTATCTGCCGAATATTTTTTCAGCAATTTCGCCACAAACAGCGTGATTTAGTCTCGCATGTGAATTTTAGTTGTAAACATTTTTATCATTAAAGCGAAAAAATATATATATAAAGAATGTAATCATTAAACAATTAGATCTTGAAGGTATTTAATCAATGGTTAAGTAAAGACTAAGTTAAGAGTTATTTATATTTTGGGAAGAACATAAAATTAAATAAAAAACAATAATGAAATCCCATTATCGCGAATCCCAACAAATTATGTCATGCTCTAAAGTTTAGACAAAATATAAAAGTAAAATTAAATTAAAATTAAAAATAATTTAAGTGAAGAAACAAATAAAAATAAAATCAAAAACTATCTTAAAATCAAAAATTAAGCAATAACTGACATTTAATCTTATATTGTTGATTCTGATAAATTTACCTAGAACCGTAATTAGATCGGAGGAAGAAGATGATAAACTCAACATACTATGAAAATTAGTGGGAAGCGGGATGCGAATTCTGGCTAAAGCAATGTATAGATTAAAAGATAAATTACGTGATCATGCAAAAAAAAATATGATCTAATGTTCCCTCATCTACACCACAATCGCATAGGGAGTTATCTCGAACCCTAATTTTATTTAGAAAAACTGGAGAACAACAATGACCAATACGTAGACGGACAAAGGTTGATGTGACTGATTTTGACATTATTTTAAATTTACTAAACTATGGTTTGCATGGAATAATTGGTTGAATAGATTTGAAATAAAACCCCTTGCTAGCCTCGTCCCATCTTCTTTGCCAGGCAGAACGAAGATGAGGAAGAGCTGCATTACACTGGTCATAACCCATAATATAATAGTGTTTTATGTCAGTTTTGCAAGACTATCTAACTTTTCATTACCAAAGATACCAACATGACTTGGAATATATATCAATAAAATCTAATATATAAATATATATGATCCATTTGTTCGGTATCGGTAGTTCGTGCTTGCTGTAAATGAGGAAAGATAGTTACGGAGTTACGTGTAATCTTTCGTGGTTAATTAATTAAGTAACACCGAGCAGGGGGACTAGACATGGAAAAATAATTAAAAAAAAGGTCTCCCAACTACACCCGTCATGAACTGATCCAGGCCATCTTGCAATCAAACTGCATATTCTTACATTTGCATCGCATAATGCTTGCACATTCACTGAAAAAAAGCCTTTTCGATTCCGGTAAAGCTCAGCCCTATTGCCACCTGGGGTATTTATTTTGACATGGGTACAATCAACAGCTGCAATAAAATCTAGGAATCCAGCTATGTCATGAAATCTTGAAGCCACTGTAGGACGCTGCTCTTGAGTTTGCATATAAATAAATTCTGGTCTCAATAGTGCTATTGCTGTTGTGACCCTATCCGTGACACGGCACACGATATCTTTGCTGACATTTGCAGTATCCCCAATGACAGCTTGGAAGCTCCCAGTTCCAGATAAACAATCACTCCGTTGCATTCTTGCTGGTGGGATCCTTCGTTGCACTTTCCTAAAGATGCTGCGCACCGATTCTTTACTGAACCTGAAACGTTCTTTAAATTGGTTTTCACTGAGCGTTTCAAAGAAATTTGGCCGGATCCTAGGAACTCCTCGGCGACGGCGTATTTACATCTGAGGTATCTGCTGTGCTTCCTCTAGTGAAGATAACGATGTATCCGTAGACATCTTCAGAATATTGTCGAAAACAATGTGTTTATCGTCTAATATTTCACAATTACTAATTGGAGCACCGTTTAAGAAGCCGATTTCGACAACTTAACTGTCACTCACTCAAATCTGCGATGATGGCTGTTTGAGTATTATCAAACGAGTTCAGAAACGCAAATTTCGACATTTAGGTCAGTTTTTTGACAGATGCGCAAAATTTTGATCATTTAATCAAAACTTGATCAAATTACAATATTTCATCAAATCAGAAACGTAATTTTGGTAAGTACGTACTTAAATACAGTTTGAGATGCTTTTATCGTTGAATTCTCAGATGTGAAACCGGCCGTAAGTCTATTTTATTTGTCATGCCGTTTTTCTATTCTACTCTACCTCACTTATTTATTTATGATATTATACGAGGGGCATGCCAATAGAAGATAGACACTCTTTTCTCATTTAACTGACACAGGCAAGAGTTTTTAAAAATCATATAAATTCTTCCTTGATACTAAGATTAGATACAATGTCTTAATTTTAAGATTTAGTACAAATTTTAGGTTGTTGCCTGAAAACGATTGCGTACGATTTGTTTATGGCCATGCCGTACATTAAGCTGAGGCAGGGCCTTTTTCAATACCGTGAGCATTATTTTGTAGTATCGTGTGTTGTTTATTTTGTGTGTGTCATTGACTTAGTAGTATTTTCATACATATTTTTTTAAAGCAGCGATAGGCCTGCACCCTATTGCGTGAGTACACTGTCCATGCAAAACGTGGCTACTCCATCATGCGACTCTCGCACCAGGTGACAAAGTCGCGTGATGTTCGGAAGTATTAGTAACTTTGCCAACCCCTTCGGGGATATTCGGCGTGAACGTTTATAAAGAAAGAGGGAGAGAGAAAGAGAAACATTTATTCGATGTACAGAACATGGAAAAATAACAATAATAGAGAAAAAAAATCAACATATTATTCAATTCTCAAAGTTAGAAAACAAAAGTAAACAAGGAAAAACATACAAATATAATATTTAGAAGGCAAGGTCTCTGCACAGCGAAACGGTGCTGCCTCAGCATTACGTTGTAAGCTTTGGGAGCTCACAACACTGATTTTCAGTCAGCACCGACTAAGTGACATTGCGAGCATTACACCATACGGGATAGATTATTGGGCTTACATACAAAAAGGTTATACATATTTAAACAACATATTCCGGTTAGCCGTTTTCTAAAACAGCGCCGTTTTGTAATGCGGCGGTTCAAGCATTAGCCGGATTGAATGCGGCTAGATGTAAAACCGCCGGTTTGCATTCGGCGCCATATGTCATTCAATACGGCTAGCCTTTATGTATAAAAGCGAGAGATTAGCTGCCACTTTGAAAGTTTTTAGTTCCGATTCTTAACAATCGTAGCGCTACCTGACATAACAACAACAATGGCGAGTGGCTTGTTAAATTGTTAAGTTTTGAGTGAATTTGTGAGTGAACAGTGACTTTGAGAAATAATTTCAATACAGATTTAAAATACAGATAATGCATTAAAGGTGCTCGCTTCGCTGCGCTTTGCTCGCTCGTTTTATACATAACCTAACCTAGTTAAATGTGACCTAGCGTTTCTTTCCCTGCAGGGGGCTTTCGCCCCCCGACCCACCCAAGCAGAACTTCATTTTTTTATGAAGACTAATCGTTATGATTTTAAATAGTATGTGAAATATTTTCGGACCTCCGATGATAGGAGTTAAAAAGTTATGTAAGAAAAACCGGCCAAGTGCGAGTCGGATCGCGCACTAAGGGTTCCATACTATCATATATATAGAAAATCCCGTTTGTGTGAAAATCATGGGAGCCTCGTTAAAAGCATCTCAAACTGTATTTAAGTACGTACTTACCAAAATTACGTTTCTGATTTGATGAAATATTGTAATTTGATCAAGTTTTGATTAAATGATCAAAATTTTGCGCATCTGTCAAAAAACTGACCTAAATGTCGAAATTTGCGTTTCTGAACTCGTTTGATAATACTCAAACAGCCATCATCGCAGATTTGAGTGAGTGACAGTTAAGTTGTCGAAATCGGCTTCTTAAACGGTGCTCCAATTAGTAATTGTGAAATATTAGACGATAAACACATTGTTTTCGACAATATTCTGAAGATGTCTACGGATACATCGTTATCTTCACTAGAGGAAGCACAGCAGATACCTCAGATGTAAATACGCCGTCGCCGAGGAGTTCCTAGGATCCGGCCAAATTTCTTTGAAACGCTCAGTGAAAACCAATTTAAAGAACGTTTCAGGTTCAGTAAAGAATCGGTGCGCAGCATCTTTAGGAAAGTGCAACGAAGGATCCCACCAGCAAGAATGCAACGGAGTGATTGTTTATCTGGAACTGGGAGCTTCCAAGCTGTCATTGGGGATACTGCAAATGTCAGCAAAGATATCGTGTGCCGTGTCACGGATAGGGTCACAACAGCAATAGCACTATTGAGACCAGAATTTATTTATATGCAAACTCAAGAGCAGCGTCCTACAGTGGCTTCAAGATTTCATGACATAGCTGGATTCCTAGATTTTATTGCAGCTGTTGATTGTACCCATGTCAAAATAAATACCCCAGGTGGCAATAGGGCTGAGCTTTACCGGAATCGAAAAGGCTTTTTTTCAGTGAATGTGCAAGCATTATGCGATGCAAATGTAAGAATATGCAGTTTGATTGCAAGATGGCCTGGATCAGTTCATGACGGGTGTAGTTGGGAGACCTTTTTTTTAATTATTTTTCCATGTCTAGTCCCCCTGCTCGGTGTTACTTAATTAATTAACCACGAAAGATTACACGTAACTCCGTAACTATCTTTCCTCATTTACAGCAAGCACGAACTACCGATACCGAACAAATGGATCATATATATTTATATATTAGATTTTATTGATATATATTCCAAGTCATGTTGGTATCTTTGGTAATGAAAAGTTAGATAGTCTTGCAAAACTGACATAAAACACTATTATATTATGGGTTATGACCAGTGTAATGCAGCTCTTCCTCATCTTCGTTCTGCCTGGCAAAGAAGATGGGACGAGGCTAGCAAGGGGTTTTATTTCAAATCTATTCAACCAATTATTCCATGCAAACCATAGTTTAGTAAATTTAAAATAATGTCAAAATCAGTCACATCAACCTTTGTCCGTCTACGTATTGGTCATTGTTGTTCTCCAGTTTTTCTAAATAAAATTAGGGTTCGAGATAACTCCCTATGCGATTGTGGTGTAGATGAGGGAACATTAGATCATATTTTTTTTTGCATGATCACGTAATTTATCTTTTAATCTATACATTGCTTTAGCCAGAATTCGCATCCCGCTTCCCACTAATTTTCATAGTATGTTGAGTTTATCATCTTCTTCCTCCGATCTAATTACGGTTCTAGGTAAATTTATCAGAATCAACAATATAAGATTAAATGTCAGTTATTGCTTAATTTTTGATTTTAAGATAGTTTTTGATTTTATTTTTATTTGTTTCTTCACTTAAATTATTTTTAATTTTAATTTAATTTTACTTTTATATTTTGTCTAAACTTTAGAGCATGACATAATTTGTTGGGATTCGCGATAATGGGATTTCATTATTGTTTTTTATTTAATTTTATGTTCTTCCCAAAATATAAATAACTCTTAACTTAGTCTTTACTTAACCATTGATTAAATACCTTCAAGATCTAATTGTTTAATGATTACATTCTTTATATATATATTTTTTCGCTTTAATGATAAAAATGTTTACAACTAAAATTCACATGCGAGACTAAATCACGCTGTTTGTGGCGAAATTGCTGAAAAAATATTCGGCAGATACCACCAATAACAAAAAAAAATAATATAATTTTGATTGACGTTTGATCACAATAATTGGTTTGCTCTATGGTTTGGTGTATGTACGTTCCGTTGCCCAGTTTTATTGTTTGTTTATTTCTATTTTTTATTTAATTAAATGGTCTTAAAACCTCATAATAAATGTAACTACTAATTAAATATTATTGAATCAAGTTTGTAGATACAATTTGCTAATTAATATAAAATATAATTAATGAAATGTAACTTCATCGGTATTACCGGTTTTTGTAGGTAAATTGAAACGTTCATAGATTTTGATTAGAATCTTAACTAAATGCTTTGTTGATCACATTATAGCAGCGAGCAGTGTTTGTTCTGTGAAACACCTTAAACTTAAGTACTTACTTAGAGTTTGATAAAAACTCAACTGATTAGAGCTAGAATGCTCAGATGTGAAACCGGCTGTTAGTAATATGTATGATAGAACTGAAGTGAAATCCAAGTACAATACATTTATAAATATTTTATTATGTTTCTATATTATTACATAAATGGCTCCAGTGACAGAAAAGATTAGAAGTAATAGGTTACGGTGGTATGGTCATGTAATGAGAAGGGATGAAATGCATGTGACTAAAAAAGTGATGAATATGAGTGTAGATGGATACAAGGGAAGAGGAAGACCAAAGAAAGTGTGGATGAACTGTGTGAACGATTATATGGGAATAAAAGGTGTAAGCTCCGAAATGGCGTATGACAGAGACGAATGGAAGAGAAACACATGTTGTGCCGACCCCACCTAGTGGGATAAGGGCAGGAGAATGATGATGATTATTACATAATAGTAAATATAAATTAGGTTAAAAATAATTTTAATCAATACAGCAAGGTATTATTTGTAGAATTTGCTAACTACCATCAACCCCTATTTGCATCCTGGAGTACCCAGAAGTTATATAACTTTTCACTAAAACGAAGCGGTCTAATTCTAGCTATATACTCCTAAATGTAGCTTAATTACGACTTCTAATATCTACAGTGTTTGTACTTTTTTACTAATCGGGTAAGAGCTGCTGGTTAGAGCTATAGCGCAAAACTAGGTGACATGGGAATATTTGAAAAGATAGTTTCTAATAAGGAATTTTCTTATAGTTTCAAATCATCTAAATTAATAATGATGAATGCCTAAACATCTACTTCTTATGTTTAGTAAACAAAAAGAACACAGAAATTGGGTGCGAACCCATCAGAACTCAGCGAGGAAAATGTGTAATAGAATGAAACGAGTATGTGTAACTTACATATGCCCATATGAGCACATACATACACGCCATTATTACTTATTTGGGTAGGCAGAAAATATCGATCACCACTTTGTACGATCCTGACAAACCTCTCTAGCTTCGTTTACCTAAATATTTTCATATATTCTTCTTAATTATTCAGACTTCAGACGCTTGCCTTTTTTTTCTATATATACCCTCTTTCCTACAAAACTTTTGCGCGGTATATGTGTCAAACGAGAATGAATCAATACGCATTTATCATGTGTGGAAAAGCATTGCTTTAATTTCGTCATTGCAATAGAAACAAGTTAATTTTTTTGTTAAAAATGTTTTGAAAAATATTTGTCAAAACCCACAATTTGTTGATCGGCAGGTATTATATTTGGCCCCAGGCATTGTCGCAAATCTTGCAACACATTCAACAAACATATGAATATTTGTAATTTTTTTTCTAAGTACAAAAACCTCGCAACTTTTAGACGTTTCTGCCTTAGCTTTGCTAGGAGTAAGGAAGCAAAGATGCAGCTATTCTATAGGTTCTTAAAAAACATATTCATTTGGTGGAATCGCATCCTAAAAGCAATACAAAACACCGACGTAAATAAGAAATTTTCGTGATGCTTATTGCGCAAATAAAAAGGTGACACGCTCTTACTTTACGCCTTTTCATGTCCTTCATTTTAACTAATAAAACTTTATCTAGAAACCTTAGTGATAAAGGAGTTGTAGGTTTGTTCTTTTTTATGATAAATATAAACTAAGTCATCTTTTAACAAATGGATTATAATGTCATGAATCAAAACCCATTTATATCCGTGATTCGTAGATTAATTTTGTCAAATTTATGTAACAGATTACAGACAGAAGAGGTACTTAAATGCAAATAAATTTTCCTCTTAGTCGGTACACAGGTGGATGTTTAAGCACGTCACGTATTCAACTCGTTTTGTAACCAATATTAACGACAACAGTGAGGCTGCAATGCAGAACCACTTTTCAGTCCTATGCAAAGCCAAGCCATTCAAAACTGGAAAAACCACTTCTCACAGCGTTTGCGAGATTGCGAGCATATCACTAATGGGAAAAGCGGAAATAGATGGGGTTCTTTTCTTAGATTTTGATATTATTAGATTTTTTTTTACGTAATGTTATTTCTTCTCTAATAGAATATTTGATAAGATTCTTTATACATACATACATACATATACTCACGGCTATAAATCCCTAAAAGGGGTAGCCAGAGCTAAGGAATTAGAAAATCCCCAGCCACTTTTGGAAAGTTGAGTGGGGTAAAGATGGTGAAATAAAGGTTGTTGGTGATTGTTTATATGTATGTATGATTCTTTATATCTTTTCTAATACCCTTTGAGCATGCTTTATAATGTTAATATTTCAATATAATTTAATTCACCATGAGGAAAAATATTGTTCATTGAATATATTTGCCAAACTCTATCTCATCTTCGATAGGGATATCTATACTTTAAGCTCTGTAATAATGTGTTAATAATGAATTATTTTATATTTGTGAATCTAAGTTTTAGTTCAGACGTGGAGTGAAACTTATTAACTATTAAATGATATTAGAGTTCGTCTGGTGTTCGGAACATGACCACTCAGAAGGACTATACTACAAATTCCTATTTTGAGACAAATAATATAAAAGATAAATAATATTAATCTATTCTAATTTTGACTTGACCATAGACTTAGACAAAATAAATAAGAGTATTTAATATGCATTTCGCATTAAATTAATGTATTGTTTAATTCATTAATATGTTTAGCTACTTATTCCATATATACTATAATAGCTCAGAATCTCATACTCATCCGTCCCTTTCTATACTCACGTCGCGTCACCTACTCCGTTGGAGTAGAAAGAATATTGAGTAACCCTCGAGCTTCATCTACAACTATTTATATGCATCAATGATTTCACATCTGCTCCTTGATTCTTCACGCTTCGGACGCCGTCCATTTGCCTCAGACCGCCATATTTCATAAAAATGTTTTAATAAGTTTTTGCTTTACATAAAGACTTAAAAATACGGCATTGAAGGATCCTATTACAGTAAAAAGTAGAAGAAGTTACACAAATTAAACTTGTATTTCCTAAGGTCGTTTTCCGCAAGTGCAAGTTCTGTCGAACTCAAGATATTAAACTTATAGTTAGTCCTATTGAAATTAGTCGTTAACATAACATAACATAAACGTTCACGCCGTTTATCCCCGAAGGGGTTGGCAGAGGTACCAATACTTCTGAACTCACATGGCAGCACCATCTAGTGTCCAGGTAAGGTACCCACGTTTTGCTTAGACAGTAAACTCACGTGATAGGGGGCAGGCCTATCGCCGTTTTGTACGAATACACTGTCACATGACTAAGTACAACTCAGCCATGTGGGTTTCCTCACGATGTTTTCCCTCACCGTTAACAACCATGATAAATTAACCACACGTATGACTTTAGAAAAGACGAATTGGTGTAGGCCCGACCCAGGATTGAAACTCACGCCCTTCTGTTTTCGGGCGGGTGTTCTACCCACTGGAATATCATGTCGTATCGTAGTCGTTAACGTCACAGATTAATTTAAATTGTTAATCTGTAGCTCCGGGCGTCACGTCGATTCACTTTGAAAATTTAAATTAAATATGAGAGAACCGACTTTCGCTAGCATTTCATTCAGTTGTAAAGTATGATAATTGTAAGAAACTACATTTCCAACCTTAAGTATAATGGCATTCACATTGAATTACTGGTAAAATGGTACTGGTGTACGTAGGAGACAACTAACGGTGTTGGGGCTTTTAAGGGATTTTTGGGCGATGCGGTTGGAGACCCATCACCAACAACTTTATTTTACCATATTTTCCCCACGCAACTTCCAAAAGTGGCTGAAAAATTTCTAATTCCTTAGCTCTGGCTACCCTTTTTATTGTGTCTATTATTTCTCAAGTTTTATACCGTTTGAAACAAGATTGGAAATGTAGCAAAGACCTCTAAGTTACGCAGATATACAAGCACGCGTAATACAAAATCAGAAGATTATTTTTCAAAATTAACAACTTTAAAAGTCAAAACTAAAACACACTTCTGTTTTCGCTTCGTAATAAAAAGAACATCAGCAGGTTCAGTTAATTTAATGACGTGAGTATTTCCACGACATGTTGTATTACCCGTAACAAAACTATTCTGATAATTAAAGTAGAGAATTTGCCTATTTGGAAACTTTTCAGCAGTCGGCCGAATAGTGCGTGATACCAAACCATTAATAAAAATTATATATAATAATCCCGATTATTAAATAAAATGTCTACAAACCGCGAGAGTTTACAAAGTGTATCTAATAAAAAGTCTAATAAATAATTTGATAGAATTACCAATATTAGAGTTTTTATGTAAACTAGCTGGTGGCCGCGGCTTCTCTCACGCTATTGTTATGACTAAAAAAATCGCTCGTGTTAATAATTATTATTATTAATTACATATTTTTAGTTTATATTATTTAGTTATAGTTTTTGGGACTTTACTTTTGTTTAGCGCGTGTAAAATATTAGTGCCCGCCTACAAAACCCCACCATCCCTTGTTTTATTTCCATGGGGGTAATATTTCTCAGTAGTAGTTCCCAGCTTTAACTTCAGTTCAATCAGTCAAATATCTTAGAAAATGTATACACATCTTCATCCCCTATTTCATATCCTTAGTGGTGGAATTAACAAAAAATATTTCTCAGGAAGCCTACATTATACTTATGAGGTGTTTCTTTCATGTCTAATATCCACAGGTTAACCGGTTCGGGTTGGGTGTTTCACCTTTCCCCATCACTCATTTTTCTAAATTGAATGTGCGACGGAAGTATGTAAATTGAGTAAAAGAACAAATAGACCACCAACAAGTTGGTGGGATAAAGATGTGAAAGAGGCAGTAGGAGATAAGAAGAAAGCTTGGTTAGATTTACTAGCGATTAAAGCTAGTAAACGAATGGATGCGAGAGTAACAGATGATGTAGTGAAGAATAGTGAAGATGAATATAAGAGAGTTAAGAATGAGGTTAAGAAGAAAATAGAAAAGAAAAAGCGTGATCTGATAGAATGGTGTGAGAGGAAACTCTCTGATAATTTCCGGAATAACCAAAAGTTGTTCTGGAAATATATCCGGAAAGAAAAGGGAGTTTCCCAAAACACGAGAGTAAATGTTGTGAGAGATGAACAGGGTGAATTGGCGACGGATGAAAGTAGCATAAGACGAGTATGGAAGAACTATTTTGAGGGACTCTTTGAAAAAGAGGATTCATCCATTTCTTCGCCAATTAGCAGTAATGTTGATTGGAACGACGTTATGGGTGACTTTAGTGACAGTGAGATCAGTATGGAAGAAATAATGAAAGCAATGAAAAGTATGAAACTAGGGAAAGCGGCAGGGTATGACAGGATAAACACTGAAATGCTGAGGGCTGGTAAAGGAGTGGTGGCTTCCTGGTTGTACTTCCTTTTCCAAAAATGCTGGTCGAGTGGCAAAGTGCCACAAGACTGGTGCAAAGCGGTAATTGTGCCTTTATATAAAGGAAAGGGGTCACACCAGGAGGCTAGAAACTACCGTGGAATTAGCCTACTCAGCATTGTCGGTAAATTGTATGCAAAGGTTTTGATTGAAAGAGTGATGAATGAAACGGATGATAAAATTTGGGATGTGCAAGCAGGATTTAGAAAGGGAATGGGATGTATGGACCAAATCTTCTCTTTAAGGAGCATCACCGAAAAGTTCTTAGCTAAGAACCGAAAGGTGTATTGCTCCTTCATTGATTTAGAGAAGGCGTATGATAGGGTGGTAAGAAAGTGTTTATGGGAGGTGTTATCCAAGTTCGGTTTGGGGAGTCGACTTATACGTGCACTGGTATCACTCTATGAGGATTCCAGTGCATGTGTGAGAGTAAACGGGGAAAATACTGACTGGTTCGGGATCTCTCGGGGTGTCCGACAGGGTTGTGTAGCTTCCCCGTGGCTCTTCAATTTGTTCATGGATGACTGTTTAACAGAGTTGCGTGAAAGTGATTATGGATCGAGAATGGGTGGATTCATCATTAAATGCCTCTTATATTCCGACGATCAAGTGCTACTTGCATCATTGGTGGAAGAGCTGCAAGAGATGATGAATATTGCATGTGCGTCGTTTGAAAAAAAGGGAATGAGGGTGAATGTGGATAAAACAAAAACTATGGTTTTTGAGAGAGAGGTGAATATGACCGAATGCGTGATTAGCTACGTCCACACTGTGCCTTTTCATCTTCAACTTTCGTCTTCATCTTTCTATTCAACTTTCAATTGACGCTTACAATAAGTGAATGCGTTAATTGAAACCAACACCATACTTTATTCGTAGTTTGAGTTTCTGTTGGAAACATGTGCGACGACAATATTTTACTTGGGGGAATATATGCAGCTTACTTGGTCATAAGAAATTCCAGAAAAAAAAACCATCGTTCCTCTTTACTTTATTCGTGTAAAGTTTATTGTTAGGATCCCAGAGTTGTGGAAAGCTTCTGTAATCTTCAAAAAAACTTAATGTTAAATCTTTTTCTTCGTCCACCATCTTGTTGGCTTATTCCACTTTTCCCCGTTGACAATCCCCGTCAACGGGGAAAAGTGGAATAAGCCAACAAGATGGTGGACGAAGAAAAAGATTTAACATTAAGTTTTTTTGAAGATTACAGAAGCTTTCCACAACTCTGGGATCCTAACAATAAACTTTACACGAATAAAGTAAAGAGGAACGATGGTTTTTTTTTCTGGAATTTCTTATGACCAAGTAAGCTGCATATATTCCCCCAAGTAAAATATTGTCGTCGCACATGTTTCCAACAGAAACTCAAACTACGAATAAAGTATGGTGTTGGTTTCAATTAACGCATTCACTTATTGTAAGCGTCAATTGAAAGTTGAATAGAAAGATGAAGACGAAAGTTGAAGATGAAAAGGCACAGTGTGGACGTAGCTATTGAGATTAATGGTAAGAAAGTGGAACAAGTGAAAGAGTTTGTATATTTGGGAAGTTTGTTTACTAGGGATGGAAAGTGTGATGAAGATATCGAGAGAAGAGTGAAAAAGGGTAATGCGGTAAATGGAGCACTGGATAGTCTAATGTCTAGTCAGTCGGTGTCTGAAAAGGCCCGAATGGCTGTGCATGATGCTGTCCTCGTTCCTACGCTTATGTATGGTAGTGAATGTTGGGTGTGGTAGAAGAAGCATGAAAGTAGAGTGAATGCAGTAGAAATGAGATCCCTCAGAAAAGTGTGTAATGTAAGGTTATGTGATCGTGTGAGGAATGATGTGATTCGTGAAAGGTGTGGTGTAAAAGATGATATTATAAGAAAGATAGAAAAAGGAATGTTGAGATGGTTTGGGCACATAGAGAGGATGGATCACAGTAAATTGGTGAAAGAGATAAATAGAGCCAATGTGGAAGGTAATGGTAAGGAGAGTTAGTAGAGGACGACCTCGGAGGACACATTTGGATCAAATAGAAAATGTGCTCAAAAAGGCAGGTGTCCGCAGTATGAAGAATAAAAGAGCATGTATGAAAAGATTGATGGATGTAAACGAAGCCAGAGAGGTTTGCCAGGATCGTACAAAGTGGCGATCGATAGTCTCTGCCTACCCCAATGGGAACTAACGGCGTGAGAATATGTATGTATGTATGTCATTTTTCTACTTGTCCCGCCCTTCCACTTACTCAAAGAGTGAACTCCAGAAATCCTAAAACACTTCCGTCTTAATTTTTCACCAAATACCTCAATAATGAGTGTTCGGCGGAGAAAACGGTTTTTAAGTTGATTGAGACTGAATATTAATATATTTTTAGTAATAAAGAGCGCCAGAAAAAAAACTCACTTCAAATACATGGAATGATCATCACAGCCAATATATGTTACCTCACGCCAACCTGATTTGGATGAAATAGCCATTTTGTTATTGGTAGACTACTGACTACTTTCGTACAAGTACCATAGCCCGACCAACGTCTTCATGTGCCCTGCGAATCACCTTAATTTTCGGATAATCAGGTGCTTCAAACCCGCAATGTTCAACCAAAGTGGGTTAAATTCTACAAAAAGAGTTTTTGTGTCTAACCTGCCGAATCGAACCGGAGATCTCCGTATTGTACGTATTGCGCCGTGCGCTTTAACTAGGCAGGTGTAATTTATTCAAAAGCAACTTACATTTTTACTAAAGCAGAGTATGCTGGATGTTTACAACATCTATCGCAATTTTCATCGCGATTTTAAAAAGAAAATATCTTTAAATAAAGTAAGTACCATGCTAAGGGTGAAATCGAACGCTAATTTATTTTAGTGAAGTCTGAACAATACATCATCCGATGTCATTAGATAAAATTAAGATTTATAAACAAGGAATTTAGATAGATTTTCTTGATCATAAACCCACGTTGATACGCTATTATCTCACGTCCACGAACATCCCTGATGCGCTATAGAACCGTGATAGCCCCAACAGTTGTCTAAACGCATTATTATATTGTACTCGCCATGGTATATAAAGGCGTGGGAGCGAAGTATTTGGATGCATGTCAGAATTCGAGAGAGACGCCCTCGTATCGTACTCTCGGATCCCGACGACACGATCACCCGCGAGCTTAAGGCCTCAGAGGCCACCAGCACTCGCAGACAAAGAACATACCACTCCAGACACCAAATTAGAACCTCCCTTTGCGTGCCACTGCCATAGGCCTCCCGACGGACGCGAGAGTTCGCACAGTATGACATAAGATTCCCGCTTAGTGACCTCGTTAGGGCTCCTTTCCCGCTCTATCCAATTTGGCTTAGGTACACTCCTTTGCCCCGCCAGGGCGGCCCTCAGCTGACCGGCACACATAAAGTGATGGTGAAGCCGCACAGGCCACAGGGCCAGCAGTTACCAATCCATTCGAAAAAAAGTAATATTGCATAGTTTAAAAGTTTCATATTTCTGTATACCTATTTCTTTCCGAGGGTGTCGTATGTATCGACTTAGCATATTGAAGCCTTTTAAATTATTGTTGGTCGATGTGGCTGGAGACTCAACACCACTTACCTTTATATTTCAATCTTTTCCCCAATCAAGTTCCAAAATCTCTAATTCTGAAGCTCTAGCGACGTCATTTTAGAATTTATAGCCATCAGAGTTTGTACGTATGTGTTGTATATTGTGTTCAGTTGTATTTTAGCATAAAACATTCAATTTGAATGAGTCATATCAAAATCGAAGAATTGAATATGCTCATGAAACTCTTTTGAAATATCTATTCGCAACGGGAGATGTTAAATTCACCAGTTGAAGCCGAGTATTTTGTAATCAAATTATATCTTCCTATTCATATTTACTCGAATGTTCAGTCATTGTGCTCGTTTCGGGCTAATTTATTATTGAAACTAGTGGGTCGGCTCAGCTTTGCACGGGTAGCGTAGTTTTAAAAATATCTGAGGTTTAAAAGTAAAGTAAAAAAAACATTATTCAGTCCCTCATATGACACAACATGTAAATACAACAATCGCACAAATTACACACAATGAGAGCCAAAAAGGCGCCGACTCAGCATATGTACACTAGAGTTTTAGCTTTAATGCACGCTGATTTTCAGCCGGGACCCTTGAAAAATACATAAAATAAGATAAAACCTAAACTAAAAAACAAAACATTTCACCATTGAAACACAGATCGAAAACTAATAATAATATAGCTAAAAAAGAACACGACATGTAAACTTTAATGACATCTTTCTAATCCTTTACCGACATATAAGCACAAAACCATATTCATAATGTCCTAATACATTTATGTACATATATATTTATAATAAAACTTACACATATATACGATATAGACCTAAAAATGATATAAAATGTATGAATAAAGATATTAATTACATTATTGAATAATAATAGCCATTCAGTTGCAGGTGTGATGTTAACTATATTTGAAGTTATTTGACATCGTAATATTAAGCTTCTTTTTGAATGACGATTTATTTTCTTCAATCAGTGCTCAACCTTTGTGAAATTAAGCGCAACTTATAGCACTCCTGAATAGTTTAGCTTTGTGATTGTGAAAGCGCTTTAATGAACAATTCAGTATCTCCGTTATTAAACCCATGGAAACAAACAATCAGAGTTACAAACTTTGCATACATCATACATATACTTCCGGCTATCTTTTGCGCGCGCAACCGTTACTAAAAAATAATCCTTATAGCATGATTCAGTATTCACGTGCGACGCGACGACAGGACGCGATGGCTAATTTCATGTATAAGTTTGGTGTTTCTATACTGATTTATACGATTATTTTTATATTGAATAAGTAATAATGTACATACAAACATACATACATATACTCACGGCTATAAATCCCTAGAAGGGGTAGCCAGAGCTAAAAAATTTGAAATTTCTCAGTCACTTTTGGAAAGTTGAGTGGGGAAAAGATAGTGAAATAAAGGTTGTTGGTGATGGGTCTCCAACCGCATCGCCCTAAAATGCTTTAAAAGGCCAAAAGCCGTTATTCGCCTCTTACGTACACCCACTGGAAGAAATGGGGTAGTGCTATTCTAAGCCGACACTACATAGCTCACAGCACAGTAATGATTTAAACTTTTTTAACTGAGAGATGAATGAGAGAACTAAAAACGTAAGAATAAACAAATATAAAATCAGAATGCTCCGAACTGCTAAGCTGTCAGGAGTTACACGTCTTATTGTGAGTCAACCATAAAAGATAGACATATGCTGTTGAAAAATATTTTTAGACAATTTTATGTGAAATATTTCCGTCATACATAATTTCTATGTAACTATAACCATTAAGGCTGCACACGCGACGAAAGCTTAAAAAATAGAGTAATTTTCCCCGTTTTCCCAAAATTTCCCAAAATTCCCCTTCACTACTCTGCTGAAAAGTACACTATAACCTGCTCAGGAGTATGAAGAATAATTGTGCCAAGTTTCGTTAAAATCCGTTGAGTAGTTTTTGTTTCCATAAGGAACATACAAACCGACAGACAGACAGACAAAAATTTTACTGATTGCATTTTTGGCATCAGTATTGATCACTTATCACCCCATGATAGTTATTTTGAAAATATATTTAATGTACAGAATTGAGCTCTCTACAGAATTATTATAAGTATAGATAATTTAATTAACAAACTTCTTGTAACAAAAGTACTTAAATATACTTTAATTATGTATGTTGATAAGGTTACTTTGTGTTTTCAGTCTCACTGAAGTTTGACAGAGAATAATATCTTCTATAAATGTTCTTCATTTTGATATTTTCATTACAAAATTGTCGTTAATTTTTTTTTTTGAGTTTGCATGGATAAAATAACTAAAACCACTATCTTTACTAACGCCCGATTTCTGAATTGTTCATTCAGTTGTTAAGATTTAATGCGACAGAACGATACTTAAGTTGTTCTCAGCTGGAATACACAATTCAGAAATCGGGCGTAAGTTTATATAACCACTATATTTAATCGTAACAAAGGTAATCGGAAACAGATCGTTAAAAACACACATTGTGCTATTTATCAAACTCGGAGCTAGCCCTGCCAGCTTTCAAGGAACTATGTCCATAGGGACAACAGAGTTTTGTTTGCAACACCTAAGATCTATTTTTAGAAACTCTCTCGATGATATATTTGAACAATCCCGGACCGATACAAACCCTTTTTTCTTGGATTGGTGTAAGCGCAAAAATCTTAATGCACTGAACACCTTTAGTCGCCCCTTACGAACTCGCGCGGGAAGAATTGGAGTAGTGTTTTTCTAAGCCGGCACTACAAAGCGATATACCATACAATTAAACATTACGTCCCTCTTCAATAAAAGTTAGATTTTCAGCTATAACATAGAGTGAAATAAGCAGCTTGTTAAATCCGAGTTCCGAAGTTAACAGTAGGTACAGACATCAAGTTTCACAATACTGAGATGTTGTGAGTTCGGTTAGTTACGTTGCAGCCCTTTAAAAACTAGTTGACGAATTTGTAGTTGAATTTTATTGTTAATCTGAAGCACAATATTTACTCAGATATGTTATACAACTTAACTGATTGAAAGTAAAACTTTGGTAGATCAACGGGAAACAGCACTTGGTGTAACATTTATATGCACAGAGGCGAGGGTTCAAATCCTGAGTTATACGCCAATGAGGCTTTTCTTAAGTCATACTTATATATGATTTATTTATAATGGTTATTAATGGTGAGGGAAAACATCATTAAGAAGCTCACATGGCTTTAAATTGATAAGAAAGAAAGAAAGGAAAAGCATTTATATGGTACATAAAAAAAAAACTTATAAACATAACATAAACATGGTTTTCGCATCCCTCCTCGTTCCCATATCACGCCATATTTGGACGATGCAAAGCTTTTGAATATGCAGGGCCGTAGACGATTACACCTTTCCACTCTGCTGTTCGGTGTAGATAGGCTGGAATCGCCCACTTATTTGCATATATATATGTTCTGTTATCGTATAGTGCGACAGTTATATATTATATTCGTATTCTATATCTGTATATTTTTATTCTATAATTATTACTTATCTTTGTTTATTTAGAATATATGTCGCAGGCGGATTGTATAATCCACCGTTTTACATTACGGCTAGCCGTTTTGTAATGCGGCAGTTCAAGCATCATCCGGATTGTTGTTGCGATACGTTCTTCAATAAGGTGGCCCACGTTTAGCCGCATCGTACTTATACTCGGGTGCGCTTTTTAGGGTTCCGTAGCCAAATGGCAAAAACGGGACCCTTATAGATTCGTCATGTCTGTCTGTCCGTCCGTCCGTCCGTATGTCACAGCCAGTTTATTCCGAAACTATAAGAACTACATTATTGGAAATTGGTGCGTAGATGTATTCTGTAAACCGCATTAAGATTTTAAAATAAAATCTGAAAAAAAAACCAAAATTTTTAGGGTTCCCCATACATAGAACTGAAACTCAAAATTTTTTTTTTCATCAAACCTATACGTGTGGGGTATCTATCAAAAGGTATTTGAAAATGATGTTGAGGTTTCTTATATCATTTTTTTCAAAACTGAATAGTTTGCGCGAGAGACTTTTTCAAAGTGGTAAAATGTGTGTCCCCCCCCCGTAACTTCTAAAATATGGGCATGATAAAACTGAAAAAAATATATGATGTGCCACATGCACTAGAATCCTCATAGAGTGATACCAATGCACGTATAAGTTGGCTCCCCAAGCCGAACTTGGATAACACCTCCCACAAATACTTCCTTACCACCCTATCATACGCCTTCTCTAAATCTATGAAGGAGCAATACACCTTTCGATTCTTGGCTAAGAACTTTTCAGTGATGCTCCTTAAAGAGAAGATTTGATCCATACATCCCATTCCCTTTCTAAATCCTGCTTGCACATCCCAAATTTTATCATCTGTTTTATTCATCACTCTTTCAATCAGTACCTTTGCATACAATTTACCGACAACACTGAGTAGGCTGATTCCGCGGTAGTTTTTAGCTTCCTGGTGTGACCCTTTTCCTTTATATAAGGGCACAATTACTGCCCTGCACCAATCTCGTGGTACTTTACCACTCGACCAACACTTTTGAAAAAGGAAGTACAGCCAGGAAGCCACCAACCCTTTACCAGCCCTCAGCATTTCGATACTTATCCTATCATACCGTGCCGCTTTCCCTACTTTCATACTTTTCAATGCTTTCATTACTTCTTCCATACTAATCTCACTGTCACTACTGTCACCCAATGCCTCATTCCAGTCAACATTGCTGCCAATTGGCGAAGAAATAGGTGAATCCTCTTTTTCAAAGAGTCCCTCAAAATAGTTCTTCCATACTCGTCTTATGCTACTTTCATCCGTCGCCAATTCACCCTGTTCATCTCTCACAACATTTACTCTCGTGTTTTGGGAAACTCCCTTTTCTTTCCGGATATATTTCCAGAACAACTTTTGGTTATTCCGGAAATTATCAGAGAGTTTCCTCTCACACCATTCTATCAGATCACGCTTTTTCTTTTCTATTTTCTTCTTAACCTCATTCTTAACTCTCTTATATTCATCTTCACTATTCTTCACTACATCATCTGTTACTCTCGCATCCATTCGTTTACTAGCTTTAATCGCTAGTAAATCTAACCAAGCTTTCTTCTTATCTCCTACTGCCTCTTTCACATCTTTATCCCACCAACTTGTTGGTGGTCTATTTGTTCTTTTACTCAATTTACATACTTCCGTCGCACATTCAATTTAGAAAAATGAGTGATGGGGAAAGGTGAAACACCCAACCCGAACCGGTTAACCTGTGGATATTAGACATGAAAGAAACACCTCATAAGTATAATGTAGGCTTCCTGAGAAATATTTTTTGTTAATTCCACCACTAAGGATATGAAATAGGGGATGAAGATGTGTATACATTTTCTAAGATATTTGACTGATTGAACTGAAGTTAAAGCTGGGAACTACTACTGAGAAATATTACCCCCATGGAAATAAAACAAGGGATGGTGGGGTTTTGTAGGCGGGCACTAATATTTTACACGCGCTAAACAAAAGTAAAGTCCCAAAAACTATAACTAAATAATATAAAATAAAAATATGTAATTAATAATAATAATTATTAACACGAGCGATTTTTTTAGTCATAACAATAGCGTGAGAGAAGCCGCGGCCACCAGCTAGTTTACATAAAAACTCTAATATTGGTAATTCTATCAAATTATTTATTAGACTTTTTATTAGATACACTTTGTAAACTCTCGCGGTTTGTAGACATTTTATTTAATAATCGGGATTATTATATATAATTTTTATTAATGGTTTGGTATCACGCACTATTCGGCCGACTGCTGAAAAGTTTCCAAATAGGCAAATTCTCTACTTTAATTATCAGAATAGTTTTGTTACGGGTAATACAACATGTCGTGGAAATACTCACGTCATTAAATTAACTGAACCTGCTGATGTTCTTTTTATTACGAAGCGAAAACAGAAGTGTGTTTTAGTTTTGACTTTTAAAGTTGTTAATTTTGAAAAATAATCTTCTGATTTTGTATTACGCGTGCTTGTATATCTGCGTAACTTAGAGGTCTTTGCTACATTTCCAATCTTGTTTCAAACGGTATAAAACTTGAGAAATAATAGACACAATAAAAAGGGTAGCCAGAGCTAAGGAATTAGAAATTTTTCAGCCACTTTTGGAAGTTGCGTGGGGAAAATATGGTAAAATAAAGTTGTTGGTGATGGGTCTCCAACCGCATCGCCCAAAAATCCCTTAAAAGCCCCAACACCGTTAGTTGTCTCCTACGTACACCAGTACCATTTTACCAGTAATTCAATGTGAATGCCATTATACTTAAGGTTGGAAATGTAGTTTCTTACAATTATCATACTTTACAACTGAATGAAATGCTAGCGAAAGTCGGTTCTCTCATATTTAATTTAAATTTTCAAAGTGAATCGACGTGACGCCCGGAGCTACAGATTAACAATTTAAATTAATCTGTGACGTTAACGACTACGATACGACATGATATTCCAGTGGGTAGAACACCCGCCCGAAAACAGAAGGGCGTGAGTTTCAATCCTGGGTCGGGCCTACACCAATTCGTCTTTTCTAAAGTCATACGTGTGGTTAATTTATCATGGTTGTTAACGGTGAGGGAAAACATCGTGAGGAAACCCACATGGCTGAGTTGTACTTAGTCATGTGACAGTGTATTCGTACAAAACGGCGATAGGCCTGCCCCCTATCACGTGAGTTTACTGTCTAAGCAAAACGTGGGTACCTTACCTGGACACTAGATGGTGCTGCCATGTGAGTTCAGAAGTATTGGTACCTCTGCCAACCCCTTCGGGGATAAACGGCGTGAACGTTTATGTTATGTTATGTTAACGACTAATTTCAATAGGACTAACTATAAGTTTAATATCTTGAGTTCGACAGAACTTGCACTTGCGGAAAACGACCTTAGGAAATACAAGTTTAATTTGTGTAACTTCTTCTACTTTTTACTGTAATAGGATCCTTCAATGCCGTATTTTTAAGTCTTTATGTAAAGCAAAAACTTATTAAAACATTTTTATGAAATATGGCGGTCTGAGGCAAATGGACGGCGTCCGAAGCGTGAAGAATCAAGGAGCAGATGTGAAATCATTGATGCATATAAATAGTTGTAGATGAAGCTCGAGGGTTACTCAATATTCTTTCTACTCCAACGGAGTAGGTGACGCGACGTGAGTATAGAAAGGGACGGATGAGTATGAGATTCTGAGCTATTATAGTATATATGGAATAAGTAGCTAAACATATTAATGAATTAAACAATACATTAATTTAATGCGAAATGCATATTAAATACTCTTATTTATTTTGTCTAAGTCTATGGTCAAGTCAAAATTAGAATAGATTAATATTATTTATCTTTTATATTATTTGTCTCAAAATAGGAATTTGTAGTATAGTCCTTCTGAGTGGTCATGTTCCGAACACCAGACGAACTCTAATATCATTTAATAGTTAATAAGTTTCACTCCACGTCTGAACTAAAACTTAGATTCACAAATATAAAATAATTCATTATTAACACATTATTACAGAGCTTAAAGTATAGATATCCCTATCGAAGATGAGATAGAGTTTGGCAAATATATTCAATGAACAATATTTTTCCTCATGGTGAATTAAATTATATTGAAATATTAACATTATAAAGCATGCTCAAAGGGTATTAGAAAAGATATAAAGAATCATACATACATATAAACAATCACCAACAACCTTTATTTCACCATCTTTACCCCACTCAACTTTCCAAAAGTGGCTGGGGATTTTCTAATTCCTTAGCTCTGGCTACCCCTTTTAGGGATTTATAGCCGTGAGTATATGTATGTATGTATGTATAAAGAATCTTATCAAATATTCTATTAGAGAAGAAATAACATTACGTAAAAAAAAATCTAATAATATCAAAATCTAAGAAAAGAACCCCATCTATTTCCGCTTTTCCCATTAGTGATATGCTCGCAATCTCGCAAACGCTGTGAGAAGTGGTTTTTCCAGTTTTGAATGGCTTGGCTTTGCATAGGACTGAAAAGTGGTTCTGCATTGCAGCCTCACTGTTGTCGTTAATATTGGTTACAAAACGAGTTGAATACGTGACGTGCTTAAACATCCACCTGTGTACCGACTAAGAGGAAAATTTATTTGCATTTAAGTACCTCTTCTGTCTGTAATCTGTTACATAAATTTGACAAAATTAATCTACACACGTTTCTCTAACAAAATATTGTTATTTTCAATTGTTTATGTGTACCGTGTGTGAGAAACAGAGAGTATGGAATACTTAGCCAAGAGACATTATTTGAAAATAACATGAAGTGCTGCACTTCACAAGAAGGGCATTTAGGTATATCATATCCATCACTCATTAAACGTCTCTAATTTTTGAATTTCTGCTGCGTTCAACAATTTATATCTTTTAAACGTTGTCTAATTACTCAAACTCTGAAACTCAGACGTTCAAGCCTTATATCCCGAATGGGTTGGCAGAGGTATGGTAGTAAGAAGTTTGAAACTTATATAAAACGAAAATTCCGTTGTTTTAGGTTTGTTCTTTATATATTTATTTAAGTAATATAGTTCATTTCACCCACTACTTATACTACTATTTACTTATAATTAATAGTTTTTTTACATAACATAACATACACTCATCCCATTAGTTCCCATTGGGGTAGGCAGCGACTATCAATCGCCACTTTGTACGATCCTGGCAAAACTCTCTAACTTCGTTTATATCCATCAATCTTCTTATACATGCTGTCTTATTCTTCATTATCGGACTGGACGCCTGCTTTTTTCAGCACATTCGCTATTTGGTCCAAATGTATCTCTCCACATTGGCTCTGTAAATTTCTTTTACCTATTTATTATAATCCATTCTCTCTATGTGCCCAAAACATTGTTTGTATCTTTCTTACAATATCATCTTTGACACCACACTTTTCACGAATCACACTATTTCTAATTCAATCACATAACGTCACATAACAAAATCTCTAAAATTTTTAGATTTATTGAAGCGCAATATCCAACAGTTTACAAACAGAAACAAAAATACATCTTTCTTGTTTTGAATAAACAAAAATACACCTGTCTCTCAAAAGGGTTGCCCGTAGTGTGAAAGACAGTAATCCCATATGGTATAGTTTTTAATTAGTATAGTTTACTAAAATAAGTAGGTATAAGTATAACGATTTCTTTTTAATGCATGTAAACATACGCTCAATTTTGGACGCACGTTGTGTGCCCAATTTTTGTCACGCTACTCTCGCCCATCAGTTCGAAAGTGCCCTCGAGAGTGGGACGCTCCCGAACTTCTTCACTACTGGGGTTACTCATTTAGTTCCAAGAGCGATGCCACCGCAGATCCATCACAATGCCGCCCCATTACTTGTCTTTGTACAATTTACAAGACCTTGACATCCGTTCTAAACTCCAAGATTACTCAACACATTGTTGATAACAATGTGATCTCTAGAGCTCAGAACGGATGTAGGGGCGGTAGTCGCGGCAGCAAGGAGCTCTTCCTTATCGATGCGGTCGTAGGCCAACTGGTCAAACGCAACCGTCGGAACTTCTCCGCTGGCTGGATAGACTACAGGAAGGCGTTCGATTCGGTACCTTATTCGTGGCTCATGAGGGTCCTCGAGCTGTACAAAATTGAAAGTACAGTTCGACACTTCCTCGGGCAATGTATGGGGTGCTGGGGAACGATCCTGAGTTTAGTCGGTCAGCGGATGACGGACGCGGATGACCAAATTTATATAAGGCGAGTGATTTTCCAGGGCGATTGCCTGATTCCAGTTTGGTTTTGCTTGGCCCTGATTCCTGAAGTACACTCTTGGAGAATTCGGGGACAGGCTTTCAGTTTCGGAGAGGCGGACCACGCTTGCCTCATCTCCTTAACATGGATGACCTGAAGCTTTACGCACCCCACGGCTGACAGATTGGCGGAGCTACTGACGATCACTTATGATTTCAGTGGTTCCGTCAAGATGGAGCTCGGGGTTGTTAAGTGTGCGGTCATTCATGTCGAGAAGGGGCATGTCGTGCACTCCGATGGTGTCGATATCGGCACCAATCATTTGAAGGCACTCTCCGAGGCTGAAACATACCGGTATCTGGGCATTCTTAACAACGTTGAATTTAATTTATTTTTGCTTAAACATTAAATGGAGCCAAATAAAAAGTTAGAGCCCCGTTTTTATAATTTCTTCTAAATTTAACGGACTAGAACCAGCGGGGATCGAACCCGCCACCCGCCGATGTTGAAAAGGCGACTTAGGTTTTGGGGATTTAAAAGTGATTTCAGTTATGTAGCTTGAAATGAATCATCAACCAGCTTTTTTACCATCTTTTCTCCACTTAACTTCCTAAACTGGCTAAAATAATTCGAATTGTGAAGCTTTGGCTGCTGAAAAGGCCACTTTTTTGAGTTTCGTAACCGTGAATCCTAGGTATTTTCCTCGTATGTACGTATTTATGCATGCTATATTCTAAATTACCCCATCCTAGCCTTATAAACTCTTTTTAATGTAATTAAAACAATAATTAACATATAGTCAGTTTTTATTATGGTGCAAGTGTTTAACTTATTTTAAAACATACATACATATACTCACGGCTATGAATCCCATGAAGGGGTAGCCAAAGCTAGGGAATCAGAAATTCCTCAGCCACTTTTGGAAGATGCGTGGGGAAAAGATGGTGGAATAAAGGTTGTTGGTGATGGGTCTCCAACCGCATCGCCCAGAAATCCCTTAAAAGCCCCAATACCGTTAGTCGCCTCTTACGTACACCCACCGGAAGAAATGGGATAGTGTTATTCTAAGCCGTGTGTAAGACACTACACAGCTAATTTTTAAAATAAGAACTGTATTTTTTCGGATAAAAACTAAATTAAATCAAATCCACTAAACCCTCCCCCATACATTTACGATATATTATTGTTCAATACGAGTCAATAGCCCACGGATGAGCTTCTTTAGATACGTGCTATTCATAAATTATAATGCGACCACGAGAGTTTTTAGTTTAAAGTATTATTTTTCGCTATATTCCGCAATACGGGTATCATTTTCAAGTACTAACTACAAAGGTTTTCACTGGCAGAACCCATTTAATAACCAAAACTTATATGAACGGCGATTTTCTTATCATAAATAATAGAGAGGGAAAGTAAAATTTGTAGGCATCAATTGTGTTTCTTTCCTTTTTTTTCCTCTCTCGGTTTTTAAATTCTTCACATTACAATAAAACCCATAGTATGTGTTACTACCTCTTGCTATTCATCCTAAGTCACTTTTCCCACATTCCAGTTGTACCGTCTACCCGGTGACGACTACCTGGCGAAATAAATGAAAAATCCCGTAGGCATATTTTTTTATCCAACGGGTATTTTTAAGAATATATACAGATAACTATATGTATATATTCTTTTATATTAAACTTCATGGAAAACTGTAGTGCTTTATAAGTACCAGATGATTGGTTAAATACATAACACAGAGGACATGGGTTAAAATTATCTTTGTGGATTTATATTTTAGTTTTTGAAACCACAGCTGTAAGTTAATAATAAATTTCTGAATTAAAACTATCTTTAAAAGCTTAGGATATCATCATCACATTATACACTCCAAACTATTTCCATATTTTGCTTTTAGCTTCCGTATATCAACATTCATAAATTGTTTGCAACACCCTCGTCTCAAAGGATGAAACTGTCATCTAATGTGATATAATATGTCATATGCCATGTGACTTATGAAACCTATTAATTTGACAGTAAAATAAATGAAATGAAAAATCTAACCGAAGTTGGAAAACCAATATTTAATAAAAAAAATATCATTTTTTAGCTGAAAATGTCCTCATGAGTTGTAAAATATTAATATTTATTTCTCACATACTTATTATTTATAGTCATACTATCGATTGCCATTTGGCAAGATTCTCTCAAATATCTCTAGCTTTTCCCACACTCATTATTTTTCTCATATTATTAGTTGTTAATCGGTTATTTGTATTTTAAATTATTTTGATAGGCACGTTAGACACATACATTCACTCACGGCTATACAACCCAAAAAGGGTAGCTAGAGCTTCGATATTGGAAATTCCGAACCAACTTCTAGTAATTGAGCGGGATAAAGAATTTATAATGAACGAAAACATTAGTGATGGGTCTTCGGCCTATGGCCTACAAATCACTTAAAGGTTCCAAAAAACTGTATATCACCCTTTGTTAAACTCGTGCTATTTTAAGGCAAAACTAAAAAGCATATTTTTAATAACAAAAAACATTACATATTATTACATATTATTCTTCATTTTTTAAAGATCTTGTTATAGCCCGTAATGGCTACGTACCGTAGTTACCTTTACGAAAACTTATTCGGGTTGTCTAAAGGAGGGTCAACGTTTGTGTCGAATGTCAACTAAAATAAAAAAAATAGTAGAGCCTGTTTTATGATTGATCTTAACTTGTACTTGGCTTTCATGAACTCATTCAGATTTCGAGTTTTATTAATTCAATTCATACTTATCTAATGGGTTTAGAATAGCACTCTCCCATTTCTTCCCATGGGTGATCGTAAGAGATGACTTTATCGGGGCTTTTTAAGTGATTTTTGGGCGATGCGGTTGGAAACACCACCATCACCAAAAACATTTATTTTACAATCTTTTCCCCTCTTAATTTCCAAAAGTGGCTAAACTATTAAATTCCTTAGCTCAGGCTACCCCTTTTTGTGATTTATAGTCGTGAGTATATGTGTATGTATGATGTATGTGTTACACTTGATTATCACTGAAAAACTATAAATTCCTGCCGCAGATAAAATTGTTTATTATATAATTTGAATGTGTGTTTGTTCATGAAAACCTCATGTGGGGATTTTTACTAATAAATAAAGAATAAACTACTTAAAAGTGTAAAAGAAACAAAGGATAGAAGAATTTCGCGCTAGCAGCCATTGACACGGTAGCTCAATTGGCAGAGCAACGGGGGCGTATACCCGAGGTCGCGGGTTCGTTTCCCGCCTGTGTCGAATTTTTTGTTTCCTTTATTTATATATTATATAAAAAAAAGATAAGATAAGAAAAACATTTATTCATTGCTACACAGTTAACAATATAACTAAAAACATTAAAAACGAAACTAAATAAAAATTAAACAAAAAAAAACAAAAATATAAATAACAAAATTTTAAAAACAAGAGTTAACATTAAAATTTTAATGTCACAAGCCATAACCTGCGTAGCAATAAATTGGCGGCTATTTATTGCTATTATATATTAGTTTGTTTATGGAATATATGAGTATATGTAATTTTTTATTTTATTCGGATAAAATATATGTACATGCCGAAAAATATGAGTGTGCAGCACAATTTTTCCCATACCCAAAATTCCCTACCCCATTGCTGCCGTTTAATGGATTTTTTGTGCGATACGGTTGGTCTCCAACCTTTATTTTAGCATCTGTCGCCAAGTCGAGCGCAAGCAAACACTTAGTCACGTAAAATTAACTATTATTATAAATAAATCGCAGTAAGGAACCTTAGATTTAGCTCCACTTAATTTAGAGATTTTAGAGATAAACAAGCAGCTCTATCGAGACTTGGCTAGTTTTTTACAGAATGTTTTTGGTGGGATCTTTTTTTCCACTTAACTTCCAAAAGTGATTGAGGAATTTCTAGTACCTTTGCTCTGGCTACACCTTTTAAGGATTTATAGCCGTGAATATATGTATGTAAGTATGTGTTTATACATTAAACAATAATACTAATTTCTTTCCTTTTGGCTTTAAATATTCGTCATAAAGCTCTCATCATAATTGCTTTAAGTTATAAGCTAATGTTATTCTATTAAAACAATAATTTGATTTACAGCAGAAATTTCCGTAAAATGCATTTAATTACAACAATTAGAATTCAGTGTTCATAATGCAATCGTGGCTGTGGTTAGCTTAATTTTGATTGCATTGAAATTCTGGCTGCACGTGATGTTCCACGAGTCTTGCCACGTATTCCGGAATTCTAGAGCAGCCCAGAATCTTTGTGAGCCGTTGGGCTAAACATTACTATTATGGTTGTAAACTATACTAAATGTATAAGTATTTTTTGTATTATTGTCAGGTATGTTGCGTATGAGAATGCATAGTACGCATTTTTTCATAGTCTTTATAGACCAGATAGAAAAACCAGCCACACATTTGACGATCAATTTATACCCAAATACAAAAGAAAGTTGTATATTATATAATCGTGTAAGTAAGCCACGATGCCGTTCGGGGGATATGCAGGTTACCTCATATGTCTGGCAGATAAAACCAATATTTTTTATTTATACCTTCCAGACATCCAATAACTAGTGGTAAATGATGACTCAGCCACCTGTAACGCGGTGCTTTATATCACCTTACTGCTAAAAACACGAAACCTATTACGCCTGACATACAGCCGCAAAATGGTAGGAAGAAAGACTACCATTGCACTCACCGTAAAATAGCCTCATTACAATTAGTCATTGATCTCTAGTTCTAAAGGGTATTGGTATTTGTTGAAAAAATATTGCATAATTTTTAAGCATATTTTCTATTTGATCTAAATGTACCCTCGGTGGTCGTTTACTACTAACATAACAATCTCTATATAAAATCATTCCGTTACTGACTCACTGACAGACAGCGCACAGCCTAAACGGCTGGAAGTAGAAGCTGAAATTCAGTAGGTAGATAGTTTTAGTGCTTTAGATAAACACTAAGAATTTCGATTCTATCAGTTTAAAATTTGGTACAGTCTCCTCAAAAAATATTAAAGTTTATTGCGAAAGGATTACCAAAAAATTGAACAAGATCAGGATTTACAGGAGATTAAAGCGTATATAAAACTTCTACAATTTTCATTACATTATGTGTGTCAAATCGTTTATGTTATTATATCTGATGAATTACTCCGATAAAAGCTTATATGGCTTTAGGTAAGGGTGATAGCGTTGCTGAAGTTGTCCTAAAATAACTATTCTATGCGAACGAAGTCGCGGGCAAACACTAGTAGTGAATAAAATGGCATGTATAAAAAAAGTTGCTAAAGCTCCAGATCTTTGTCAGAATTGTACAAAGTGGCGATTGATGTTCTCTGCCCACCCCAATTGGAACTAATAGCCTGAATATATGTATGTATATATCTATCAAATGAAATATTAGACTAAGAGACGATTGATGGATTCATTATAACAAAGGTATTAGCGAAATATCTTAATGGTTAGAATGTTTTGTTCATGAAAACCTCATGTAATATTACCTAATAGTGATACATTCATGCTTGCTAAGCCTACAAAGTGTTCGGGCATCGTTTTCTGCAAGACGACAGCTTAATTAAATCGGCCATGATATACGAGACGGTCATAACTACAACAAAAACTTAATAAACTAAGGTGTAGTCAACATCATGAGATGAAGGTTAAGTTAAATAGGTTAGAACAACTATGTAGTGATTATGAACTTTCTCTAGACAATAATAAAGTTAAAATTAGCCATGACAGTAATAGGATTATAGAATTAGAAAAATCTCTTCAAGATATAACATTAAAGTATCATAATAGTCACTTAGAGATGCAAAGCTACATAGAAGGATTAGAAGAAATTATAGAGTTAAGTAAAGAAAATATAAAAACCGTAGAAACGCTATCTGGTTTTTGCAATAAGTGTGACAGTGTAAGTACTGTCATAAATGATGTATCTCCTGAAAATAGAAATAATATGGTTAAGCCCACTTTTGCCTACAATAGAAGTGTGTCGACTCAGAGGACTTTAGTCTTCTCCGATTCTCTTGGTGTTAACATTGGCCATCATTTAAACAAAGAATTAGACCAATGTATCTTAAATACTTGTATGCCCGGAGCAAGTTACTCTCAAATAATAAATTCTATTTTAAAAGAACAATATGACTCGAATACTAATTTAATTATTTTAATAGGTTCAAGTAATAAGGTGAATCCAAGTGACTTAAAGAAATCATTTGAGAGGTTAGTTAATTTAAATGTTAGAAAAATAATTATAAGTGACTTCCTATATTCCAAGCATCTTAGCTATAAGGTTAACACTAGGATATATAAATTAAATATGTTACTATATAATTTGACTTTGGGATATAGGCAAAAAATTGTTAATTTTAATATAAATAATTATATTAAGAAATCATTAATGACTAAGAGTACCTTGAAAGTACCTGATTATTGTAAAAAACGTCTAGCTAGGTTACTAGCTAGTAATATAGTATACAATAATGTTATTAATTTGAATAACATAACAATTTCAACTGACTTGGATGCAGTTATTAGTACAAGTACTAATGTATCTGCAAATTTAGCTTTAAACTAGGTAGTAAGACAAAGGAAAAGGCATATATTTCACTAGTTCATCAGAACATACAGAGCCTTTCCTGCAAATTATTAGAATTAGAGTTATTCGTTAATAAGTACAATGTTAAAATACTTTGTTTGACAGAACACTGGTTAAAAACAGAACAAATGAAGTTTAGTTTAAAGAATTACACGGTGGGCAGTTGTTTTAACAGAGAGTCCATAATGTGTGGGGGTAGTATGATACTATTATATGTAGACATTAAATTTAAAGAAAGAAAAGACATCTGTAGACTCTCTGTTGAACAACATG
Source organism: Bedellia somnulentella (assembly GCA_963576735.1). NCBI lineage: Eukaryota > Metazoa > Arthropoda > Insecta > Lepidoptera > Bedelliidae > Bedellia > Bedellia somnulentella. The sequence continues at coordinate 9,137,264 of OY755180.1, forward strand.
TAGAAATCTCATGCATTGAATTGAGCAAGTATATAATTTTGTGTGTATATCGCCCGCCCAAAGGTAACTATGACATCTTTGAAGCAGCGATGGAGGATGCTTTGGGGATGGCTTCCCGCAGCTCCAGAGAGGTTGTAGTTTGTGGGGATTTCAATGTTGACTTATTAGGTGAGGGTCTAGTAAAGGAGAGAATCTTAACATTTTTTCAATCATTTAATCTTCTAAATGTATTTAATGAGCCAACCCGAATTACCTCGACCTCTGCAACATGTTTAGATAATATTTATTGCAATTGTGACTACTCTGGTCACTTCCTTTTTGATAGCATTACCTCAGACCACAAGGGACAATTCATAAATTTAGAATTTACCATTGAAAAGGAAAAGTCAATTGTATGTAGACAGATAACTGAAAAAAAACTTAGCTTATTTGAAAATAATATTAGGTCTAGCATCAGCCCCCCAATGAGAAGCAGTGAAACATTAGAGAATTGTCTTTCTTTCATCAATGAGCTAAAAACAGAATTTAACAAAATCTTTAAAACTAAGGTAATACTATGTAATACAAAATGCTCTTTTGCTGAATGGGCCACCGCTGGAATTAGAATAAGTAGAGATCACCTATATAACATTTATAGAGAAAAGTCCTATAACTTCAACCAAGATTTTATTATTTATGTCAGAAATTATTCAAAAATTTTCAAAAAAGTTTGTGGTGAAGCTAAATCTAGATGCATAAAACATAAAATTAAGAATTCTTCTAACAAGAGTAAGACTGTCTGGAAAATAATTAACAGTGAAACTGGAAAACTAAAGTCCCCGCATGATCTCAATTTATTATTAGATAATGAACTGATACAGTCAAGATCACAAATTGCTGACATTTTTGAAAATCATTTTATAAATACCCCCACTCAGACAACAGAGAAATTAAATTCATGTCCCCAAAAAGCTCTTGAGTTGTTGGAACAAAATGTTACCAAAACAACAGCACAGTTTTCTTTCAAGTATGTTGACAGTAATGATATAATTAAAAATTTTAAAACCATTAATCTTAAAAAAACCGAAGACATAACAGGAATGTCAGTTTTCGTCATAAACAGAATAATAAATATAATCGCTCCCCATTTAACGATACTTTTTAATAAATGTATAGATATAGGAGAATTTCCAGACTGTATGAAGTTAAGTAGGCTCATCCCACTACATAAATCAGGAGATAGTCAGGACTTTACCAACTATAGGCCTATTTCTATTTTACCAGTTCTCAGTAAGGTTTTCGAGAAAATCATGTCCAACCAAATGCTTTCATATTTCAATAAAAATAATATATTCCATGACGAGCAATATGGTTTTACTAAAGGTAGGTCTACTGTAGATGCAGGAGTGTCACTAATGAAACATATTTTTAATTCATGGGAAAACTCCCGGGATGCGTTAGGTATATTTTGTGACCTCACAAAAGCTTTTGATTGTGTAAAAAAGGAAATAGCGTTGACTAAACTTAAATATTACGGTTTTGACGAGCAAGCACTGAAATTAATGGCATCATATCTTGATAAAAGAACTTTAAAGGTAGATATTAATGGAACCACGTCGAAAGGATCGGAAATAGAGATGGGCGTTCCTCAAGGTTCTATACTTGGCCCATTACTGTTTCTGATTTATATTAATGATTTACCATTTATGGTACAAAAGTATTCTGAGATAGTTATGTTTGCAGATGACACATCTTTAATATTTAATGTAGCGAGATCCTCTACATCTCTTGACAACGTAAATAAAGCTATCTCACTGGTATTGCATTGGTTTACTGCAAATAACCTGGTTCTGAATGCCAAAAAAACTAAATGTATTAAATTTACTTTACCGAATGTTAGGCAAGTTGACGCCAATATTGTTATTGACAGTGAAAAAGTAGAATTAGTGAAAGAGACAAAATTCTTAGGGATAATAATCGATTCTAAGTTGCAATGGGGACCCCATATACTAACACTTTCTAAAAGGCTGAGCTCAGCAGCGTATGCCGTGCGTAAGATTAGAGAAATAGCAGACATAGAAACAGCTCGCATTGTTTATTTCAGTTATTTTCATAGTATTATGTCGTACGGTATTTTATTATGGGGTAAAGCGGCTGATGTTCATAAAGTTTTTGTCTTACAAAAGCGAGCTATCCGATCTATTTACATGTTAAGGTCGAGGTATTCGTTGCGCGAAAAATTTAAAGATATTGGCATTTTAACTGTCCCTTGCCAATACATATTTGAGAATTTAATGTATGCCAAAAAGAATATAGGCCAATTTAGTAAAGTTAGTGATAGGCATACTGTTAACACTCGGAATAAGGAGAAACTTAACGTACCGAAGTGGAGACTTAATAAAGTAAGTAACTCCTTTATGGGACTATCCCTGAAAATGTTCAATAAACTCCCTTCTGACATATTGGAATTGCCTGTGGCATCTTTTAAAAAGGCAATTAAAGCCATGCTTTTAAAGAAATCTTACTACAGTGTTCAAGATTTTTTAAACGACAAGGACCCAACGCGCACATGACCATGTCCGTAAAACTATAAATCTTCCCTCGTTATTCCTAGGAATAATTGTCTGGTGAGGATTTTTCTTCTCACGTTATGTGATTGGTTTTTGTGATGGACAATTTATTTTAATTATGTCAAACTAGCGTTTGGTTTGGTCGCTTAGAAAATCTTTTGTAAAGTAAAAACATGTTTATAAACTGAAATTGTACAAACCATATTTTGAAAAAATGAAAAAATGTGAATGTAAAGAGTTTCTTTGTTGCTTCTTCTCTTTACGAACACCTTCCGAAGCAACGGATTAACGATTAATTTAAAACTTTGACGTTCAAAAAATGTTAGTATTTAACTTTATTTTGAAAAATAAACTTTTTGACTTTTTTTTTTTTTACTTTTTGACCAGTTTACTTAACTAGTTGCAGCTGCATACAAAGTTTGGTTGAAGTCAGTTCCTACAAAACAAACTTGGTCAAGTGTTGCGAAACTTACTTACATAGTTTATTTATTGAGCCAAGAAGTATGTATATACTTCTATAGTGAGCCAGACGCTACACTACAATGCAGGTGACATTAGGATTTCCAATCACCAATCAACATGATTTTTCTTTCTTTGTTCGTATACATTTACTTTCCAGCAAAGAAATTATGAAGTAGGGTAATAATTTCGGTAGTCTATTTTTATACTGGGTGGAAAGTATCGAATTGTATAGATCTTATTTATTCCTAAGTAACCTAGTATTGCTTAAACTACATAGAGGATGTAAAGCACTTTCAGGATCAATAACCAGTTAGTGAATAGTTCAGAAATATTCGAGTTAGATCACTTATCGTTTACACCCTGTATGTTCACACGCAGCGCCTTGACATTAATGGAAGATTTCAACAAACAAGGTATTAATAGATTCATCTTAATGATGCAGCTCAGCTCTATGTATAAAAATAGTATATTATATAACGTAATATTATCTCGTACTGTAACCTCAAAAAAAATACGTATTTCGTATTGTGGAAGTCAAAAATACAGGTTTTATATATGGGAAAACTAAAAAAAAGATTCTTCGTTCGATTGATGGCGACGTACAATACGGATTTTATAGTTTCGGTTCGCGCTACCATTGTACTATGTGCTTTTATTCCCGATTTAGAAACTGAAAAGTCTGAATAGAAAATAAGTCTTTCAACTACAACTCAACTATGGGAAGCGCGTTTAAAAATAAAAATACGAAACAATAGTGCAATTTAGTCGGAAATTTTAACACTTTCACCGCACTTTATATGATTTCTATCCTGCTGTGGAGCCGTATTTGGTGAATCTAATATGACTGACATTGATAATGTTCCCGACATTCTAGCTTCACTCTGTATGGGATTACAGCCGTGATTATATAAATAATAATAATAAATAAATAAATCTACGGACATATTATGCATAGATCAAGCTAGCCACAAATTATTCATTTATAAATAACATCCGAGACTAAAAAACGATCACTTATGATTATGACATTTATGTGATAAGCATAAATGATCGTTTCCAGACAGTGGTGATCGAACCCGCAACCTCCGGATCGAGAAGCTAGTCACCTATCCACTCGGTCCCGGACATCATCATATTTGTATTTATAAACGTATAAAGACACAGTATTCATAATTTCCAAATCCAAATGGTTGTATTCAATTGTAATCCACTCTTTAGGATAACCCATCCTTAAGCCTTTCAAAAAACCTTTCAAAGTTTTTATGGTCCGACCCAAATTTCAAGTTAAAATAGGCGTTTTAATTTGAGAGTAAATTTGACAAAATTTATGTTTTGGTATGTTTTAAATGCCTCATAAAACAAGTTATTTTAACTAACTAAATTCAAATTCTGTGCTATTAAAATATGAATAAGATTTTATAAAATTCATATTTTCGTTGAAACTTTATTACATTTCACTGTTTTCTATACTTATAATAAATCTGTAGAGAGGTCAATTCTGTACATGAAATATATTTTCAAAATAACTATCAGGTGGTGATTAGGGATCGCTACTGCGGCGCTAGTATAGCAAGTAATAACAGTCGAGATATCTCGTCTGTCGTGGCTTCCGAAATTCTCGGACTCCTCCCACTTTTGTTAGCACAGTCTTGTACGTCGAGAGAGGACGACAAATCTTTCATGGCCGAGAAGACGTTTATTCGTTCACTTTCCGTCGGTCAATTAGGTTTTTTACTTTTTATTTTAGTGTGTATTTGAGTTCATTCAAAATTAGTTGGTGTCTTTCTACCACTTTGCTTACGGCTAATTATTTTACCCATTTTAGAGGTTTATGTAGGTATATTAAATACACTCTTATATTTTTCTCGTTTCATAACACATTATGGATAATATACCATTTATACAGCTTTGAGTAAACGAAATTTCAACAGGTAGAAATTTTCAAGATTTTGTTGACGTTGGCAGAGAGAAGTTGTCATTCTATGGGTTATTTGCCACCATCAACAAGATGGTCGTTTCGTGTTGTTTTGTTATGTTTCTTTTAATATAAAGAAACGGATTTCAAGGATGGAGTACTATTTGTTGATATAGTAAGTATTTAAGTTTCTTTATGAATATGCGAGTGATTATAATGTGTTGTATAAGTTTAATGTGCATTTTTTTAACTTTACAGACCAGTGTATTCGAAACTCAAAACACCATCCCCGATTTAGCCACTATTTGGCTTCATCCCTCCAATGCACAAGTGGATAGACCATGTGGAGTTGTGGACCCTCGTAACTTGAGGCCCATCCGGAGATCATAGAATCCGGCAAACCGATATTGATCGGATGAGACTTAATAAAATCGTAAGTTTTCATTTCACTTTTTACAAGTCGTAAGTATAGCGTACAAGAAATAAAAAAGAAACAATTCGCAATCTAAATCCTATAGAGAATGCTATATGAATCTAAAAGTAATGATTGATAGTATCTGCCTTCCCCAGTGAGAACTTTTGACGCGATCCTATGTATGTATTGACGATGATATGAAATAAGTAGTTAAACCAAAAATTAAATATTACTCCTCAATCTTATTTTGGAATAGACATAACACTTATACTTACCTATGCCACACCATACCTATACTCATGGCTATAAATCACATTATTTTGTATAAAACAGGGTATATACATCTAGCCAAAACTTCTCAGTTCATTTAATTATATATTGTTCATGTATGTACAAGTAAAGCTTCATCTAGGCATAGACACCTAAATAAGAACGTTAGGTGACCATGTTGAGCAGTACACATGATCTCTGTACCCCATCGTAAGGTTATGAATGGAGGTGTTATGACTAGATTATACTTAGAATCACCGAAGTAACTAATGCATATTTTCTTTATTTTCAGAACATTGCGGAAAAGGAGTATCATATATATATATATATATACCCATCTTACTTTGAATGTCCTCTAATAAGACCGAGAAGCTTCTGATTAGTATATAAGTGTTGCTGTTGCAAATTTGTTTTGCTAATTTAGTTTTAGTTAAATAGTGAACTACTATACTGTGTGTAACTGAAATGAGTATGTCTTGATGAATTCAAAACATTTTAGTTAGTCAGTATTGGTAACATATTGTAAGTAAGTGTATCAAATAAGACAAGCATGATACAATAGTGCTTTAAATGCAACTCTTATTATGTGTGAGTTTTTAATAAAGTTTTGTATTATTGCTGTGTAAGTTAAAATGCTACCTTGATTATTTGTATAGCTGTGCGGTTGGGGTTAAAATATATTTATATAGCTGCATGCACTATTATAATATGGATTAATTTGGCAGTTTGTTTTAAAACATTGCTTTGTATTGTCATTTAATAGACTACTACACTATAACTATGTGTTGCTGTTGAATAATTTTAAGATATTGCTTTGTATGGATTTTACAAAAGTGGCTTTACTTGTGTTCGACAATAAATATATATAATATAAATAAATGTCTTCTTTTCGTATCCTTGTTTTTATTTCAAATACCTATTTCCTGTTATCATATATATGAACATATTGCCATCAAGTGTATGGCTAAAGCAATATATAGATTGCAACCTTGGGGCAATTTTGTTGCCCAGCATAGTGCTGATGCTGTGGTAAAATAGCTGTGCCTGCATAGTTTAATAGAGTTAGATAATTGCGGCACAATAAAAGAAGGTAAAGTTTACAAGCAACGATTTAATGATTAAATGTGAATCGAAAATTGCTCAATTGCTGTGTAGTGTCGGCTTAGAATAGCACTACCCCATTTCTTCCGGTGGGTGTACGTAAGAGGCGACTAACGGACTTGGGGCTTTTTAAGGGATTTTTGGGCGATGCGGTTGGAGACCCATCACCAACAACCTTTATTCTACCATCTTTTCCCCACTCAACTTCCAAAAGTGGCTGTGGAATTTCTAATTTCTCAGCTCTGGCTACCCCTTTTAGGGATTTATAGCCGTGAGTATATGTATGTATGTATGTAATAATTATGTAAGAAAGTTCATATACCTGCAATCTGAGGCCAACACAATTGCCCTAACTGCGCCTGCGTAACTTAATAGAGCTTCAAAAAAAGGCAACAAAATAAAAGAAGGTAGAGTTTTAAAACAAATTTTAATTAATAAAATGAGAATCAATAATTAATCTTCTCTTTGCTTCACCTTCTCTCAAAAAATTTAAATTACGCTGTTGTGGGATGTTAGGTAAACCAATTTCTCTTAAATCAGGGTTCTCCACATCTGTAATCGGAAACCTGAAAAAATGGGGTAAATTGTATTAGTATTCTTGTCTAAGCTGTGAAGCATGTGTATGAATTTTAGTTGGTGTTAATTGAATTGTATGTATATAATTCTTATTATACCTGAAATGCAGCATAATATTGTATATTTAATGTCTTATTGCTGTTTTAACACATTGCCTTGTTTAATTAACTTTTTGTTGTATTGCTTTATGTTACTGTTTTAACACATTGCTTTGGTTAGTTATAATATAATAGCATTAGCTACACTTCTAATGTATGTGATGTGTTGATTGAAGTAATTGTTTAGGCTTTTGTAAGTAGGTGTTTTGTATGTATATTACATTTTATTACTGTGTATATTGTGTTTATTCTAATAAAGGAATATTATTATTTATATCTTTCTTTCATTTACAAATACCTGCTTGTATTCTAATATGAAATACCCCTTTTCATCTTGTAGCCAAACGTATTACATAGTGTATAATCTTAAACCTTATTTTAAACATTAAACAAAATATACAGACATACCTATACTGTAAACAAATATAGTACAATAGCACTAATGCAGTTCTTCTCATGGGTTGCATATGGGGCTTTTTAAGAGGTTATCTCTGTTTCTATCTTCCCCAATTAACTTAAAAAATGGTTTAAGAATACTCAATTCCAATGTTCAATTCATTGTCGGGAAGCGAAAATGGATTTGAAGCATCACGAATGCTACGCCTTTGCATTTTACGCCCGGCTCGTCTCGCCACGGGAAATTATAATAAGGAACTGCCATTCTTGAACAAAAATAACATTTAACCCACTTGCAAAACTGTTATGATGTTATCAATTGTATAAATAACAAGAAAGACGACAATACTTACTCGTAAACAAATACTACACAGTACACTTACGAATTTAAAACTTACAGACCGAAATATAAAACAGAACTATTTGGTTTTGCAAATAACTAATTTAATATAATAAAATTTCAATAAATAACACACCAAACGAAAGCAAAATAATGATAACTTGAATAAAATATTTCGATTATTCCTTGTCGTTACCTCAACCCGACCAAGACAATAGTCGTCGACACTTCCCTTCAACCAAACGTCAAAAGAAGAGATATCCCGTCCTTATTGTGACACTGTGTTAGCAAAAGAAGAGGCTTGTCGTTACCCACGTCGAGAAAACACGAAACCGTTCGGTCAGTGACGTCACACGCCCTTGAACGTACGCTTATTTCACATGCTGTGCTAGCGACGGTCGAGAAACGAATCTTCTCTTCGGGTGCATCGACAAAACCGTCTTTCTCGTGCGCCCCGACGTGTTTCATTACTTATCGTACTAGCACCGCTGATGCCAAAAATGCAATCAGTAAAATTTTTGTCTGTCTGTCGGTTTGTATGTGCCTTATGGAAACAAAAACTACTCGACGGATTTTAACGAAACTTGGTACAATTATTCTTCATACTCCTGGGCAGGTTTTTGTATACTTTCCAGCAGAGTAGTAAAGGGGAATTTTGGGAAATTTTGGGAAAACGGGAGAAGTTACTCCATTTTTTAAGCTTCCGTCGCGTGTGCAGCCTTAATAGTTAAACTTAAATAGAAATGATGTATGACGGAAATATTCTTCATAATATATCTAAAAAAAATCCTGAACAGTTTATGTCTATCTTTTACGGTTGACTCACAATAACACGTGTAATTCCTGATAGCTTAGCAGTTCGGAACATTTGATTATATTTGTTTACTCTTACGTTTGTAACCCTCTCACTCATCTCTAATTTAAAAAAGGTAACATTATTACCTATTCAATAAAAAAAGAATCATAGAAATCGATAGAGAAACACCGAAATTATACATAAAATAAGCCATCGCGCCCGTGAACAAAACCAAATCTTTACTAATTTACATATAACATACTAGATGGCGCCAGTAGTTGCATCCTACATCACGTAATGATTTATTTTTTAGATTGTTATAAATACTTCATAGCGTTTTATTCCAAAATTTGCTATTAAACGGAAATACTGAACCGTTCATTAAAGCGCATTCAAAATCACCAAACTACACTGTTTAGGGAGTGCTATAAATTTATTAAATTGAAAACATTGCGCTGAATTTCACAATGCTTGAGCAGTGACTGAAGAAAGAAACCTCAGATATTTAAAAAAAACAACGCTACCCGTGCGAAACTGGGACGATCCACTAGTTCTTAATAAATTCATTAAGAGCGCCAATAGATTTGTGTTACTTGTAACGAAGTGTAGGCTGTATGTTCTGGGAAAAAGCCTACACTTCGTTACAAGTAACTTTTACTTAAAAAAATATTATGTTCAAAGTACCTAGAATAAGTGCTTATCTAGATTAAGAGAATGAAAGATAAGAGTACTCTGTAAGTTCATTAAATAATATATTTTATGAGGTATGGTATTATAGAGAGTAAGACTTTTATGACCTACGATCGTAAGCTATAAATTAATGACATTTAATAATAGGGTATTCTGTAAATCCAACAATGTGCTTTTCGACAGCATTTCTTTGCCATTATCGTCAACATAACACAACACACGTTCCCGCTTGTTATATAGCTCCAGTGCTAGTTTTTTGATATAGTATGTACCAGTATACTGAAAAAATATGTAAAAATGGATGTTGATATACTCATTTTGTGTATTTTAATTTTCTATAGTAGTAATGGAATTTACTACTTTCAATACAAAGTGCAATCATTGTTAGCACATCATAAATTCCATCGCAACCAATTTCTCCGAATAAAATGATTATTAAATTCCGCCACATTTTTATCACCCGACCACAAATATATTCGTAGTAAGCTGCGAAGGGTTGTTTTTCCTATACGGTGTTGCAAAGACTGTATATTTGCTTTTTTTTTAATATTGATGCCTCGTATGATTTGTCTACTTGTTTAAAATTTCATTAAAAAGTTAATGAAATGACGATAACAATGATTCACCACCGCAATTGGCCTAGACCTCGTTTTAAACCCTTTTTATATATTAAATCGATTAAAGGCATCAAACTAAACAACTTTGCCTATGGATTGCTTATCTAAAATATTGTAATTTGCAAAATAATCGACTTAAGACTTGATTTGAGACACTCGTGACCAGGACCGTTTTATCCATTAGGCACTATAGGCAACTGCCTAGAGGCCCCGCCACATTCAGGGGCCCCGCCACGTTCTGGAGCCCCTGTGGCAAAGGGAAAAGAATGGGCAATGTTTCTTAAACAGTAAAAAAAATATTTAAAAAATAATTTGTCTGTAGTGCTGAAATATGTTACGTGGAATGGAGAAGTGGCTGAACGTTTTCTTAAATTCCTTCTCATACAGAACCACAAAGGGGAAGAACTTGCCACCGAAATAATTTTTTTTTAAGCCAATATAACATTGATGTAAGAAATTTGAGAGGTCAGTCTTACGATAATGCGTCAAATATGTCTGGTCGTTACTATGGTCTCCAGGCGCATATAAAGAAAATAAATCACCTGTGCAGCGCACTCACTGAATTTGGTTGGAGTGCGTGCAGAGGAAAGCTGCGTTGGAGCAATCTCATTCTTCGGATTTGTACAGGCACTATACAACTTTTTTTCGGCATCAACTCACAAAAGGTGATGAAGGTAAGCATAATTCGTCATTGGTTCCGAAAAGAGTATCCGATACAAGATGGTGTGCAAGGGCCGATGCTGCTAAGGCTTTGGCTACTGGTTACAACAGTTTTCAGAAAGCTTTGCAGTCTATTGCTAGCGATGAGACTCAGACATCACAAGCGATTCACGAAGCTAAATGTCTATTGAATGACTTAGGAAAAAAAGAAAATGCTGTAATGGCCGTGTTCTGGGCGGCCATACTAGATCGGATTAATGGTGTCAGCACATCTTTACAAAAGAAAACAATTGAACTGCGAACGGCAGTCGATCTTTTAAAATCGCTTTTAGATTTTTTAATTTCCCAGAGAGATTTATTTGACGACTACGAGACTAAGTCAAATGAGAAAACTGATACTCAATACAGTGATGAGAATCAGCGTGTGCGAAAAAGGAAAAGGCATCACGATGACGGATCAGCAGAAGAAGTTGTGCTCAAAGGAAAAGAGAAGTTAAAAGTTGATACATATTTGCCAGTACTAGACATGTTGTGTACAGAACTGTCGCGGCGCCTAGAAGCTTACCGGGAAATGTATGATCTGTTTGGGTTTCTAACAAATTTCTCGGCTAAATCGGACGCTGAAATTAGACAGGCTTGTACAAAGTTTAAAGATCATTATTTCGAGGACGTTGAGCCTGAGTTTATAGACGAAATGGTGCAGTATAAATACTTCATCTTACAATTAGATGACGCCGTAAAAAAAATGTGCCAGCCGAGGAGTCTTACAAACTGATTATTGGTAACATGGCACAGTCAACTTTCCCGAATGTAATGACAGCTTTGCAAATATATAGAAGTCTAATGATTACAAACGCCACTGGTGAACGAAACTTTTCCAAATTGAAATTAATTAAAAACTGTCTTCGTTGAACTATGTCTCAAAAACGCTTGAATTCATTGGCTATAATGGCAATTGAAAATGACGTGTTGGAAAAGATTAACTTTCAGGATGTCTGGAACGGTTTTGTATCAAAAAGAGTTAGAAGAGTTAATATTTAAGCTTAATGTATGTTTCTTTTTTTAATGCATAAATAAAAATTCTGTTCATTTGATTCAACATTTTTATTGAATAATATGATGATATATATATATGATATACCCAGGTAAGTAAAAAACAGCGTTATTTTGAATTTTGTTGTGTTAATGAAAAATTTAGAAGAGGGTAGGGCCCCAGGATGAGCATTGCCTAGGGGCCCCGACAGGCATAACACGGCCCTGCTCGTGACGTATCGTATGGTTTTATCAAAGATTTTAATTTTACCTTTAGCAATTTAATGAACTTTTTGTGAAAAACAAACGGTAACCTCATTCGCTAATAATGCTATATAATGACCATACTACCAAACCAAACTTTAAAAAAAAGGACATTGGGATAGGTGTACGGAAACTTAAATATACTTTTGTAATTTTATGATATCCGACATCACACATTTCATGATAACAAAATCGCCGACAAGCAATAATTTTAAATAATATTGCAATATCCAATTAAGTGTTTTGATCAGCAGTCTTTGTCAATGGCATATTGGGTACGTAATTAATCTACCAAAAATATTCAAAAAGAAGAGATCAAACGTAAAGATTTCAGTACGAAATTAATTAAAATATATTCCTGTAAGATTCGTGAACTTATTTTTGAGTAGAAGCAATCGGATGTTATTTTCAACGGACTTTCCGCCCCGGGCAGCGGATACCGTCTTTCGATTTCTGTGTTTAATGAATCTCCGTTGTTTCATGTTGACGGAAATGTTCACGGTAAATTGCTTTATTGCTTCATAATATTCCTGTTTTAATTTCAGACCATAATTTCCTTTTTATTGAACATGCCTATAAGAAACTTAAAGTATTATTTCAACAGGTGAAATAGGATATGAATCAGAATGTAAAAGCGTTTTTTTTTTAAGTATGCAATATGAAATATGAGCCTAAGTACATACCATATATTGTAGTCGTATATTATACGCAACTACCAAGCTGACAGAAAATTAATGCTATGATGTAAAATCTGACAGGTTTTTGCTATGTCAGTGCCTTTTTGCTATTTAAAGATGCATATGCATAACTGTGGTGTGCCGGCTTAGAATATCACTAATATACCTATATACAGGGTGATTTCGGGGTCGTGATCCCAACCATTTTTTTCTGACTCAGTAAATGATTGCGATGCTACCTGTATTTATTTTAATTGAAACAAAGATGATTCGTTAGTTACTTATTTTTATTTACTGACTCTAAATGCGTGGTTACCCTACTTTTTATATTATACCTTTTTAGAAAATAAACTCTTTGTTAGAATACTTAATAATTTATGAGTAATAATGTGACAACACGTCAAAGTCAATCAACGATAACAATAAATAATATCGAAACAAAGATTTAAAATAAAATAAATTAATTATGCCTCCGCCATACCCATTTTCTAATATCGAACGATCAGATATGGTTATGTTTTACTATCAAACATACAACACTACCAGAGCAAGTGAGATGTATCATCAGCAATATCGTCATATCAATTGCAACTACTGCAACGATTGTTAAGTCCATGCACTTGACAAAAAAAAACTTGGGAAATAGTAGGGTGACCATGATCTCGAATAGTCGGAGTTATTTTTTGTAAACTTAAATAAGTCGCTGGTGTACTGTTAGTCCTAACCTATCGTGATGCTTAGGAGAAAGTAAGTTAAATGCTTCTTTCTTGCTCCACGACCCCGTAATCACCCTGTATACCTATCAACCCATGGGATTTGTAAGTGGTTTTTGGGCGATGCGGTTGGAGATCCATCACCAATGATACTGTATTTCTACCATCTTGTCCCCTATCGACTTACAAATGTAGCTGAGGAGATTCTAGCTCTAAAGCTCTGGCTACCCCTCTTTGAGATTTATGGCCGTGGGTATATGTATGTAACAGATGTAACTGTATAAATTATAATTTTAATTGTAAAAGTTTTAATACATTTTTCAATATTTTTGTTATTTTTTAATATTTAAAAGTAATTTTTCAACCTGTTTCTTTTTTCTCTCATTATAGTGCATTCTTTATGATTTTTCACTTGAGAGGTCTAGGAGGAGTTAAAAAAGAAATGAAATGAAAAAGTTGGGGCTAATTGAATCTTCGCTCCAATGAGAGATGTGCTATAAGTACAAATAAATATCATTTATAACTCAGTCATGCAATCTAGTTTTCAAACCATCACGTACTTGTGTATCCACGATCTGCATCTGTCTGAATTAATGGGCATTTACCTCTCTTGTTATTTATTTAGCTTGCTAATAGTTACTTGCTATATTTACTTATTGCATAAAACATATTGTGTAAACTTATGTTTATAGTCTCGAATACGCAATATAATTTAATTTCTAATAATAAACCAATATAACGTAATTGGCTCAATCACGACTGTTTACATCAAAATTAATATGAAGCCCTCGATAGTCTAGACTAAATGATATAAATTCATGAACTTAACAATTAAGAGCTTATTCCATTTGTCTGAATGAAGACGTCTGAAAGCCACAGAATCTGAATTCAGACTAGTGGAGTAACGTTCAAACTGAAATTTGTGTAGTGGAATAACAAGCGTCTGCGGCAGTAACTTCGAAGGACGTCTGAATTCAGAAACGACAAAGTGTAATGGAATAAGCTCTTTATGTCGTCAAATGGTTATTGTACAACAAAATTGTTGTAGGTATGTGTTTGATTTTTAACCCAGATATTCAAAATAATACTCCTTTATAATACGTATGTTATCTTTAAAAAAAACTAAGGGGAATAAACACTAACAAACTTCTTTCGGTCTCGCTCTTTACGCACACTATGTTGTGTATTTCGTAGAAAGGTGACCAGACAACTGAAGCGTAGTCAAAGGTACTAATGAGTTTAGTTCCTTAGTGGAATGATGCACGAAACCCAGTAGTTATTTGCTTCTTTGATTATGTAATTATAATATTAGTAGCATGTCTTTATTATTGTAATAGTCATTTGAAGAAATTCGGTAGCCCAGTAGAAGAGTATCGCTCGGAAGTCTTATAGGCTTGGAATAATGATGTTTTTTTTTGCTTTGTTTTAATAGGACTATGGGGAACGAAAATTTCCGTGTTTTCCCCTGGTAGCTCTATGGTAGCCCATGGATGTATCAAAGTGGTTAACGAAAAGAAAAACTTCTTGAGAAAATCTTCAGAAGGCACATTGGTGTAGGTCTGCTTTGAGATTTGAACCCACACCTCTCTGCATCATAGCTATACTAATCATTTTAATTATTTGTGTCATTAATGTGTAATTTTGTCCTTCAATTCACACATTATTAGGTAAATCTAGATAATAATTTGAATGACAAAGGATATTAAATTGCTATGGTCAGACAAGATTGAGGGAAGGAAATTTATCTATAGGTTTGGATATTATGAAAATAAATCTTATCATTTATTTTTAAGTATTTCCTACGTCATTAAACTAAAAGGTGACGAAAGTTTCAATAAGTCGGCTTTTATACAAAGTTAATGTTGCATTTTATTATATAGCTTATGTAAATTACGTAAGTTTTTGTAGTGGATTAGTTTCTGTGTCTAGAATGTTATTTCGTATTTCTGGTTGTAATAATACGCAAAGTCTATTAAACCTTCGAAAAAAATCTTTTTACAAGCCCCAACTCAATAATTAACTTTGAGCAGTTGCAAATTATCACCTGAAATATTTTGTAGCATTCAAATTTTACGTTAAAAATCACATTTTTTTTCGGGATTTCTCGTACTAGTACTCCTTTACCTAGGGTTTTGCACCGCGGGTTGCCTTAGATCCTCAATTGACAATCATAGAGGTCATTAAATATAGTTGGGAAAATATCATATATGAAATACCATCTAGTGACAAGTATACTGTAGTATTGGACTTTTGTATCAGAGCCCTTTTAATATTAAATTTTAGTTTTTATTGTTATAGTGGCCACAAAAATACATCATTTGTAAAAAAAGGGTTTGAATGTATAACAATTTATTAGATACAGCTTGTATACAGACACACAGACGTACGGAATCTAAATAGATTGAGGTGTTGTTATTGAACGCTGTATATTTTACAAATGAATGAATGAAATGAATGAAACAAGCAGTTAATATTTAGGTTTAAATATAATTCATTGAAAAACTACTTTTTCTTATTTTGTTATTTACAATCAAACTACTGCATTAATTAAAAATATTATCAAGCAGAAACGATTATATAGAAACATACAATTAGTACAATAACACCAACAATAGGTTCGTAACGAAATACGGTCGTGGTATTTTTTTATATTTTTTTTTATTTTTATTTATTTATGGAAAACAACATTTTTTACAAAAAATAATAATATTAAATAAAATGTATATGTCGTAGGATGATTTGATGTTTAGGTTTTTTGCAAAAAACCTAGGGATTTCGCAAAAATCCGGATAATTAGACAACGGTTATAATATTTTCTAATCTTACTAGGTTTTTTGCAAAAAAACTAGTTGGTTTAGTAAGATTGAACTTCTTTAATGCTGATTGGATGATTTCTGATTGCTCGCCTACACTTATTCTGATTGGTTCGTCATTGTGGTATTGAGATATTATAGCTAGAGTTATAAAGGGTAAGAAATAACAATACTTATTTGATAGTAGGAATTCAATACTTTTTTTGGAGTAAAATTACAATCACGTTCGGAGATATTATACACAGATCAAGTTACCCCAAACTAAGTAACACTTGTATTATGGGATACTAACTCAGCGATATATTAAATATAATATAATTCATCCCGAAAAAACCGTGTAGTATCGGCTTGGAATAACACTACCCCATTTTCTACCCGTGGGTGATTGTAAGAGGCGACTAAGGGTATAGGGGCTTTTTAAGTGGTTTTTGGGCGATGTGGTTGGAGACCCGTCACCAAAAACATTTATTATTACCATCTTTTCCTCAATCAACTTCCAAAAGTGGCTAAGGAATTTCTCATTCCAAAGCTCTGGCTACCCCGTTAAGGGATTTACAGCCGTGAGCATATGTATGTATGTATGTACACATATGCTCATCACATAAATGTTACTCTCAGCGGGGGTCAAACCCGCAACCTCCAGACCGAAAAGCTGGTCACCACTCGGCCACGGACGTCTTCAATATAGGTAGGAACAATAAAGTAAGTACGTTTTAAATTGTAGTATTGAGGTATTATAGCTAGAGTTATAAAGGGAAATGACAATACTATTTTTATACTTAGGAACTTTTTGTAACTAAAATTAAAATAACAATCAAATTAAATGTAGGTAGGAACAATGAAGTAAGTACGTTATAATTAACAACCAATCAGAGATGACGTGTTTATGGGGCACTGCAATCGACCAATCAGTGTACAGTATTCATAAAAACTGACATTTCGTTTCGGAGTCATACTAAACCAACTAGTTTTTTTGCAAAAAACCTAGTAAGATTAGAAAATATCATCACCGTTGTCTAATTATCCGGATTTTTGCAAAAACCCTAGGTTTTTTGCAAAAAACCTAAACATCAAATCATCCTACGACATATACATTTCGAAGCCTTTAGTTTTCACCAATTTACTAACAAATCTTTTTTGTTTGTAGAGTTAAATAATGTCTATATACTTAAATAAATGGAGATAGATATATGTACATATAATAATGAAAGTATATAATGTCCATATAAATATATATATATATATATACATACATACATACATATTCTCACGCCGTTAGTTCCCATTGGGGTAGGCAGAGACTATCGATCGCCACTTTGTACGATCCTGGCAAACCTCTCTGGCTTCGTTGACATCCATCAATCTTTTCATACATGCTCTTTTATTCTTCATACTGCGGACACCTGCCTTTTTGAGCACATTTTCTATTTGATCCAAATGTGTCCTCCGAGGTCGTCCTCTACTAACATTACCTTCCACATTGGCTCTATATATCTCTTTCACCAATTTACTGTCATCCATCCTCTCTATGTGCCCAAACCATCTCAACATTCCTTTTTCTATCTTTCTTACTATATCATCTTTTACACCACACCTTTCACGAATCACATCATTCCTCACACGATCACATAACCTTACATTACACACTTTTCTGAGGGATCTCATTTCTACTGCATTCACTCTACTTTCATGCTTCTTCTGCCACACCCAACATTCACTGCCATACATAAGCGTAGGAACGAGGACAGCATCATGCACAGCCATTCGGGCCTTTTCAGACACCGACTGACTAGACATTAGACTATCCAGTGCTCCATTTACCGCATTACCCTTTTTCACTCTTCTCTCGATATCTTCATCACACTTTCCATCCCTAGTAAACAAACTTCCCAAATATACAAACTCTTTCACTTGTTCCACTTTCTTACCATTAATCTCAATCACGCATTCGGTCATATTCACCTCTCTCTCAAAAACCATAGTTTTTGTTTTATCCACATTCACCCTCGTTCCCTTTTTTTCAAAAGACGCACATGCAATATTCATCATCTCTTGCAGCTCTTCCACCGATGATGCAAGTAGCACTTGATCGTCGGCATATAAGAGGCATTTAATGATGAATCCACCCATTCTCAATCCATAATCACTTTCACGCAACTCTGTTAAACAGTCATCCATGAACAAATTGAAGAGCCACGGGGAAGCTACACAACCCTGTCGGACACCCCGAGAGATCCCGAACCAGTCAGTATTTTCCCCGTTTACTCTCACACATGCACTGGAATCCTCATAGAGTGATACCAGTGCACGTATAAGTTGGCTCCCCAAGCCGAACTTGGATAACACCTCCCATAAACACTTTCTTACCACCCTATCATACGCCTTCTCTAAATCAATGAAGGAGCAATACACCTTTCGGTTCTTAGCTAAGAACTTTTCGGTGATGCTCCTTAAAGAGAAGGTTTGGTCCATACATCCGATTCCCTTTCTAAATCCTGCTTGCACATCCCAAATTTTATCATCCGTTTCATTCATCACTCTTTCAATCAAAACCTTTGCATACAATTTACCGACAATGCTGAGTAGGCTAATTCCACGGTAGTTTCTAGCCTCCTGGTGTGACCCCTTTCCTTTATATAAAGGCACAATTACCGCTTTGCACCAGTCTTGTGGCACTTTGCCACTCGACCAGCATTTTTGGAAAAGGAAGTACAACCAGGAAGCCACCACCCCTTTACCAGCCCTCAGCATTTCAGTGTTTATCCTGTCATAGTATTTTCTAAGATTTTCACGATTGCACATTAAAAATAATGTAATAACACGCGATTAAAATATCCGAAAATCAAAAAGTTGTTTCAATTATTATCCTGTCATACCCTGCCGCTTTCCCTAGTTTCATACTTTTCATTGCTTTCATTATTTCTTCCATACTGATCTCACTGTCACTAAAGTCACCCATAACGTCGTTCCAATCAACATTACTGCCGATTGGCGAAGAAATGGATGTATCCTCTTTTTCAAAGAGTCCCTCAAAATATTTCTTCCATACTCGCCTTATGCTACTTTCATCCGTCGCCAATTCACCCTGTTCATCTCTCACAACATTCACTCTCGTGTTTTGGGAAACTCCCTTTTCTTTCCGGATATATTTCCAGAACAACTTTTGGATATTCCGGAAATTATCGGAGAGTTTCCTCTCACACCATTCTATCAGATCACGCTTTTTCTTTTCTATTTTCTTCTTAACCTCATTCTTAACTCTCTTATATTCATCTTCACTATTCTTCACTACATCATCTGTTACTCTCGCATCCATTCGTTTACTAGCTTTAATCGCTAGTAAATCTAACCAAGCTTTCTTCTTATCTCCAACTGCCTCTTTCACATCTTTATCCCACCAACATGTTGGTGGTCTATTTGTTCTTTTACTCAATCCACATACTTCCGTCGCACATTCAACCATTGACGATTTGAGCACATCCCATACTTCTTCTATTTCCAATTCATCCTTCATCTCCACGCAACTTAGCTTGTCATCCAATTTCTTCATATATTCATCTCTAATATTTTCATCCTCTTCCAATTTCTCCACTTTTATTCTCGCAAATTCAGTTGTCGACACTTTGGCCCTGTGACGCCAACGCGTGCACAGTCCCCTCAATCGTGATATTACGAGAAAGTGGTCTGTGCCAACGTTAATGCCCCTATGGACTCTGGTGTCAACAACCTTTGCTCTTAGCCTTTCATCCACTATCACAAAATCTATCATACTTCTCTCGCTTCCTCTCTGTCTAGTATACATATGGATATCTTTGTGTTCAAACAACGTGTTCG